>CALSBV010011913.1:3017243-3033688 GCA_943590825.1 Bovichtus diacanthus
TGTGTGTGTGTGTGTGTGTGTGTGTGTGTGTGTGTGTGTGTGTGTGTGTGTGTGTTGCAGAGTGATCTAACTCAGGACATCTCCACTTCGGTGCTGTGGGTCAACAATAAACCCCACATGATCACTCTGGACTACACCATCCACGTGCCCAAGGCCGCACTCCACAATCTTCCTGAAGTCAGGTAGGTCAGCACAACACAACCGCAGCATTAAAGTGCCCACTGATACTCACTAGGGAAAAAAAAAAGACTCTGGTACATGTATACGGTATATGTGTAGCCTCTTATGGTATATATCATTTCATGTTTTGATATCTCAATATAATACAGTTTCAGAAGAATCCATTAAGTAATGGCACATGGATGAATGAACCAGAAATGGATGTTTGTTTTTTTGGCGACTCCAGCAAAAGAAGTACTTGGAAAAATCTAATGATTTGATCAAGTGGATGCAGGAATGATATCAAAAATCCAGTATTTACATTAAACAGTTTTTCCTTTTTTATAATGTAAATACAGTACACCCAGAGATGTGAAGGGGTAGTTGAGGGGGGGGGGGGGGGGGGGAAAAAAAGGGGGGGAGGTTTAATTTAAAATAGGGAAAAAAAAATTCTTTAAATTGTGTTTTTTTTTTTTTTTTTTTTTCTTTCTTGTGTGTCATTTGCAAATGTTAAAAGCAACAGTGGATGAAGAGTTCTCTATGAATATAAATGATATAAATTGCCCTTACTGCCACTTATGTGTTTTGAAAGATGAACATTGTTCTGCTGGATTTCAACCGGTGAGACCTGCAAAAGAATACTAATAATTCCCCTTGTACGATATCTGTTTGAAGCTTCCGAACTGTAATCATTAGGATGGATGGCTCATTAATTACTATCTCATAACAGCCGCTGTCAAAGTCGACCAGTCGAACCGATTATGTCCGATAACGACTTGCAGTATTTGTGACGGATACCTGGTGCATATTCGATCCAACGACTCGTCAGGTGTTTCACACAGGACAGGTATAATGAGGGGAGCTCATGTGCGCTCGCGGCTGTGTTTTGTCACATTTACTTACACTATCGGCCCGGATAAATCGGCTTCTATTAAAAAAAATCTTGTACATATTGTTCTGTTTACTTTTCATTCCTTATTGCCAACTGCCTCTAAAATTGTAGAGCAGGAAATGTGCAGAGGAACAGGGACAAGCCTTGCGGGGGGAGGGGGGGGAAGAAATCCGACACCCGAATCACAGAGACGGCAACTGGCACGGGATTAATTTTTATCCCACAAGCTTTTATGTTTGCCGAAATGTGGTGGGTCATTTTGCGGTGGGATTTTTTTACTTGACACATTATGGACATGGCAGCCTTGCACAGGATTAAGGTCACAGACGACCTTCACAATTATTGCCTTAAAGACGTTCTCTCGTGTTTACTGAGCATTTTTTGCATGTGATATTTGTCTCAGTCTGGGTGTGTTTTTTCTTTTTGTTTTTTTTCTTCTTCAATGTTGTTTTCTGAAATCCCAACAGTCGAGGTCGACATGTTGGACACAATAGAAAGTGACTGGTTAGAGTTGTAACGTGTGCATGTTCTGCTTGTCCTCTGTAGTAAATTCCGTCTGTCCTACTACCCTCATCGTCTGGAGAGCTTCAGAGCTTTGCTGACCGAGGCCTTCAATGGCAAAATGGAGCACAGCGTCTACGGAGATTTCAAGACATACGTCCCTGGCCAGACCCAGGCCCCATGCTACTTCATCCATGTCTGTAAGAAGACAGCCTAGGAGCCCAACACACACACACACACACACACACACACACACACACAGACACACACACACAGACACTGCTCTCTTCACGTCTGAGCATGCTCCTCAAGATTTGGGCAAAATTATATTTGAATATGTTTTAAAAGAAAATGGAATCTTAGATCTTTTGTTAAAAAGAAGAAAAGAAAGAAAAGAAATGCCTCAGTATTGGCACAAAAATCATCCTGGTGATTTGTTAATACATGAGCATGCACAAGAGTGGCAGTGCCAGTAGGGGGGCATGATAAACATTATATAAGAACAAGTATTCTCAGTGATTTGGTGCTCTGGAATGTTGTAACATTACAACTTGCTGCTCGCTGTCACTTCTCTGTGCTGTGTGTCGACATGTTTGGCTTCACTTGGAACAATTAGTTGATTCTCATCTCTCCTTTGACCTAAAACACAGTGCAGATCCTAAACCTCTCAAAGAGTAACAGTCTAAAAAGGTCGAAGATAGTTTGAAAAATATATTCAAAATGTATCGGACCACTGTTTTGCCCATATCTGTCTTACTCCCCCCCCCCGGTGCTGTACATTAGTCATATTCCTCATGGGGGAATGCTTGATATTAATCGCCTGCGTTTTGCAAAGTGCTCCGAATATCTTTCTTAGGCGATTTTGTGTTTTTGTTTTTTTGTAAGTTTACCACAAGGGTCTTAAAAACACAGTTAAAGCAGCTGTGTTCTGCCAATACAACATCTGTAGGTTTCTTATGCTGCTATTTCTTTAAGCTGGAAAAGCGGATCTCATTCCGGCCCACTGTCTTTCTTTAAGTTCAGGCAAATCTGGCACAGCATGAAGACCGTTTCAATTCATTAGCCTTGATTTTTATGACAACCCCCCCCATGTTTAATAATAATCTTGCACACCTTGGTGGAGTTACTTCAAAAAAAAGACCGGAGAACAGCTAGTGTACATTGTGGTTTATGTGTGGGGTGTCACACCCTGAAGTGTCCTTGCTTCCTCACTATATGCCCTCCAGCTCCACAGCTGAATGACCTCTGACCTCCTAGGGAAGCTGACAAACAAAATCAAAAAAATAATAATTCAGCTAATAAGTCTGCTCCTGAAATTTTTTGTAGCAATTTAGGTTTTTAGTTTAACTGGTTTCTAGTTTATCTTATTTGATGGTGCAATTGAAGTTGACTTAATTTGAGCCAATAACGGCTTTTACGTCTCCTGGTCACTAATGAGGGTACAAGGGAGTCGGCCATTATTAGTCCTATTGATGATTTATCCAAAACTACCAGCGGTGTCGTTTTAGCAGTACTCATAAAGCCAGCGACTCTGTGCTAAACTGGTTATAATTGCAAACAGTTGTTTTATATCATGGAGAATATAAAATTGTGTTATGAACCAAAGATTTCTTTTTCTTCTTTTCTTTTTTAAAAAGTGTTATTTTCTGCTCAATCTTGGAATTTTATGCTTGAATATTGGTACACGTCTCAAATAATTGAGTTCACTTAAATGATGAGTGGAACATGATGGAAGAATAATTTATTTTTTGCCATATTATCTAGGTCCAAATGCATTTTGGTTTGACACCAAATAAAAAAAAGTATTTTCACTGGAATGAGAAAGGAGCTCCACCGGAGCGAAATCAAATATTATCATTGCCCCTGCTGTTTGCCCTGAACAAGGGCGCATGGCGCATTCAAGTGCGCGTGCCTCTCGTAGAGCTGAAATGTGCGGTACAGTAGCTTGTGACTGAGATCAACAGCAGGTACAGAATGTGGTCAGAATGCCTGGATGTTTGAGTGGCTTTGAACACTAATGTAGAGATGCAACTATTTCACAACAGTCTTATTGTGTTGTCAGTTCTTAAATAAAACAAACGAGTGTTGACATTTTATAACGAACAGCGATAATTGGAAAATAAAAGAATGTTTGAAATAAACTGGATTTGTCACGTCTTTATTGTTAGTGTCATTTGAAGTTCCTTTTAATGATGCTAGCAGATTTATGAAACCAAGTAAAGTAAAGTAAGTATGTTACATGTGAGGGCACGTGAGCAGAATGAACAGAGAAGCTGTTTATGCGTTCAAGTGGAGCTGATACTGCATCAGGTAAAGATATTAGTTCTTATTCATTTGAATCCTGCACGAAAGCAACACAAAATGTGGGAATTTGACTCGTGTTTTCGTGATTTTCACATGGCAAGTGTTCCATAGCAACTGAATAAAACAACGCTCTGGTCGAGATGATTAAGAGACATTCAAGAGATATTCCATCACATTGAGATCATTCCAAAAAGTGCAGAACACCGGCTGGACACAAGGGGACAGTATCACATTACATGTAGCTGCAAAAAAGCAAAGAAAATTCCTCCAGATGAGGAATAACCAGTAAACTTCTGCTTTTTGTCTTTGGACATGATACATTCTTTATCATTATACCAATGCATTTATTTCAATTAACCTGAGCACGTTTGACATGTCCCATTTCATTTGAATGACTGGTCTCAATGATGTTTATTGGGATCGCTAAACCGTTTGACATCTTGCTTTAAAGACCCAGAGGCCTTTGGATTCAGATGACTTTGTGTAAGATTCAAACCTCTAAGAAGCTTTGACCTTCTAGCTCTCTTTCTAGACGCTGCTGCAACAAGTCAACATTCAAAGAACCGTAGAAAGTCTTTAGTCGCAATAAAGCAAACAGCTTCCTCACTGTCTGACATTTTGTCAGTGAGTGACATTTCCCGCGCCGCGCGCCCGACCTCCAAAGATGAACTCGCTCAGCGTCATCCAGCGTCCCTTCCCCCAGAGGGGAGCGTCTTTAGCTCATCCCATCTCATGTCTCGGAGGTACGCCATGAGACTCTGCGGCGGACGGCCGTGCAAGGAGCTGATACACAAACCAGATGTGAGGCCCGTTTGCCAGATGTGACTGCTGTGCTTTTGCTCTGCTCCAGTTAGGGGAGTCAAAGTGGTCAACCGTGACGGGCTGTACTGGGGAGGATCGCTTTCACAGCACGTCATTGGCCAAATCAAACAAAAACAGCGAGTGTGGAGGGAGACGGATTGGCTGGAGAGAAGGAGATGAGTAATTATGATGAATAATGGTTATACTGAGGAGCCCCTAAAGGAGAGAAGAGAAGATGTTGGATTACATTTTCACTTCTTACTATGTCTATACTACTTATACATTATTATGTTCTTGTTACAAAATAGTTCTGGACATATTTCTAGGCACGTCCACATTAAAGATGTGGATTCTTCTGGCACTAGCATTCGACGGGCCGCTGGTAATCCCTTCGGAAACCTGCAGTATTTGTGAGTCATCCAGCCGCTATATATTTTTCTGTATCTAAACTCTCCGTGTATGGTCGGTCATTCCTGGGAAAAAGAAAGTGAAGCAACAGCAGTTTGTTTGGAGTTACAGTAAATGTTCCGTAATCAGACCTGCTCACAGAGGTCTGGACAAATTCAAGCAAATGTCTTGGTTCAAAGTACACAATGGGCTGTTGTTCACTAACCAGACACAAACTGTGTGCAGCTTCTAAACGAGTACTGTCCAAGTGACAGCCAATCAAATTTCTGCCTTAAATTTCTCTGGTCCCTTTCTTTATTCCTCAGGAAAGGATGTATTGATACATGAAGCAACTGCTTAAAACTGCATTAATATATATATTTTCATTCAAACAGTGGACAGTCATCCCACTGCAGTTCCCCTCAGCTCTATAGGCTGTTTTAGCCTCTTTCGGCTTGGCTACGTCACTGTTTTGGTACACTTTCACCCACCGTGCTTCCAGTCACAGCCCGCAGCTGTTTTCAGCAACAACAAAAAACTCTAATGAACAAACTGTGTGCTCTCTGCCCAACACCAAACATGGACAAGCAAAAGTTAGTGGGTCGCTGGTGGCCATAGTGGAGTGTTTAGCAGCTAAAGAGCCAGATATGTTTTCTTGTGAACTGAGCATAAACAGTTCATTTTCAAATTTGCATTTGTCGGATGGCCACAAACACAACTCCATATAGATGGCAATGTTATTGGCAACTTATCATTATCAACTTTATAAGGTGATGTTGTGTTTGGAGCATAATTCTGATGTCACCAAACAGCTAATATATGTGCTGTTATATATATGTGTAAAGGAATTGTACAACATCGTAAGAAATACACTTGCCGATTTCTTGCCGAAAGTAAACCACAACGTGTGTTTTTTTTACACGTCGTTTTTTTGTACAGATTTAACAGACTAAGCTAACAGGCTGCTGGAGATATCTTAGAGCGGCGTCGATCTTCTTGTCTAGTTCTAAGCAAGAAAGCGAATGAGAGTTCTTTTAAAGGGAACATTCGCCACCTTGATGTGGATGTCCAATCAGTGTCAGTGATGAATATAGTGAACAGGGGCAATAAATCCCTCAAAGCCAAGTTCTCCTGCTGCAAAATCTGCTGTTTTTCCTGCATTCAGCAATGTCATCAGACGGGACAGTGATGTAGAGACGAGGAAGGACCGCAGGGTTTTTCGGTTTGGATTTCTAGTCTGTGCCTCTGGGTAGCCAGGGTGGTGTTCTAAATGCCGCTGAAAAACATAACTTCTTTTCACTTTTATTGCAAACTAGCTACATTTCCATATTCAGCCATCATTAGCCGTGCAAGAGGATATGGCCGTTGTGTCTGAAGCTCGCACGCAATGCATCCTGGTACATGTAGGCACTGCCAGTGAGGCTCCGCGCGAGCAGGAGAACTCCGCTTTCTTGGTTAATATAATAATATACTGAGAAATGTATTGCTTCAACTGACTACATTTTACCTTCAACACTGATTGGACATCCGCATAAAAGGTAGCAAATGTTTCCGTTTAGTATGTATAAGTGTGTTCATGTTACTATTATTTTCCGGTAAAATTCACCAACCTACAGTAGTTTTAAATGGAGTTCTGAGAGACGAGAGGGAAAAACGGAGGGGCCATCTATGATGACTTTCTTAAAAATAGAAAAAGGACATTGGAGGAGAAGAGTAGCTGGTAAGAGAGAAGAATTACTAAAACGTCTACATCTCTTGCCAACAAAACCATCAAAGAAAAACTTCCCCAGAGGGGCGAGCAGGACTCAGAAGAGGTGAGGTGAGAGTGGAAAAAGATGCAGCAGGAATCCAGAGGTGCTGAATGAGAATAAGCTGAGAAGGGGAAGGGAACGAAAGGTCAGATAGTATCTAACTGGCTTCAGTTGCTTCCACACTGTGCTGCCAGAGGAGGATTTTCCAGATGTTTGAGGTAGGGAAAGAATAGGTAGGGGGATGTGGAGGGGAGGGGGGGGGGGGCAGCCTGAAATGTGTTCCTGTGAGTCTCCAAGGCTGGTCAGAGCACGACGTACAGTAAGCGGCTGCAAACACTTCAACAAGGTGCCTCAGAGTGCTTTGATAGCCTCTATTAGTCGCACAGTGCTCGCAGAAACAATAGATGAAGAAGAAGAAAAAAAGAAAACTGTCGAGCTTGATGGCTTGCTATAAACTCACTGAACTGCTTTCGTTCTCCCTCCACCTCTCCCCTCTTTTTACTTCTTCCTCCCACATCACTGATCGTTTTCTTTCCAGGGCGCATGAGAAATGATGTTTTTAATGTGTGTGTGTCATGTGATTCCTTAGTACTAAAAGCCTGGCTCTCATTTTTCAATCCCCCCGTGTGTGTGTGTGTGTGTGTGTGTGTGTGTGGAGGCAGGACTAAGGAGTCCCAGCTGTCTCTTTCCCAGCTGCCACTGCGTGACTCCTGGTGAGAAGTGGACGCAGTGAAAGAACAGTGAGCTCGTGTCGTCTTTTCACCTCTGTTCGTGCATTTACTGCGATGTGTTTGTGTAATGGGACTTTCTTGAATC
Source organism: Bovichtus diacanthus (assembly GCA_943590825.1). Taxonomy (NCBI): domain Eukaryota; kingdom Metazoa; phylum Chordata; class Actinopteri; order Perciformes; family Bovichtidae; genus Bovichtus; species Bovichtus diacanthus. The sequence continues at coordinate 3,024,855 of CALSBV010011913.1, forward strand.
CCCCTCCTCAGGGGCGGGCCAAGTTGAGGGGTCTGTAAGCATTTATAGAGTCGTTATAATAAAAGAGCAGGTCACACCAGAAACTCAACAGCAGCTCAGGGATTTTCCAGCCCTCCACTCCAGCCTGTGCCAAGACACTGTTTGGACAGAGAAGGATGGAGATATTGAATGCCTTCTCTAGTTTTACGCAGGGGAATAGCCTAATCCAGACTGGGCCCATTCTTTCCTACATGAATGGTGCGCGTTTGTGTGGATGTGTGTGTGTGTCTGTCGAGAGAGGCCGGTATGAGAATCAAGAAAGAGACAACATCCTCCTGCTGCGCAGAGAGGGCCTGCAGAACAATAAAGCCTGGCGAGTGAAGGAAGCACTCTGGCTGGAGGCCCGTGACTGGACAACGCTTAGCTTGTTTCGGGTCGTGAAACAAATAAATGTTGTTTCTCACACACGCACGCACGCGCGCGCACAAGCATACAGATGAAAACATACGGAAATCAATATGGTTTGCTTACAACAAACGGATCACACGGGTACAGCACAAATTCAAGAATGTAAGCAATCTGCAAGGGTTCAGACTGTGCGGAGACAGTTTGTACGCAGTAGAAGTTTCACTCAAGGTGTTTTTCTCCTGATGTCTAAGCAGGAAGAAAGGAAAAGGAACATGCCTGAATGCAATGGCGAGAGAAATATCCTGATGGACAGGGTGACTCTTCCAGGTGATATCCCATGAGTGTTCTTCAGTAGAAAGTGGTCCAAAAACAAAAGATGATGGGACGTTCAAGCACCTTTTCAACTTAACTTGTGCTTGCATATGTTGGTTATGGTAATACAAAAAAAAACACACAGACACATTTACACTGCAACTGTAAATTCCTGGAGGCTGCTCACGACAAGTACACCGAATGCCAGGAAGTTATCTTTAAATAAAACTTGTATGTACCCATAATGTATGAGTTATTGGTCAGAGCATTCACTGCCAGAGCAAGCAATTCCAATGGAAGTGATGGAAGACAAACTCCACATTTCTCATTTGTTAATAAAGGCAGCTGAAGTAAAGTGATGCCTTCCTTCTTTGTCTTTCCATGGACAGTTGTTTCCTCTCTGAGCTGCAGTGGTGGAATATTGTCTCAAAAGAGGGAATTTCACATTAAAAGTACTGTGCCTAAAAGTACTGAAAAGTCTCATTTTAGCTTCAGAATGCATTTCCCCCACACTGAGGAGTCTGGATTTTGTTCTTCATCTCTGTGTGTGTCGGCCTAAACCCCCCACTGTAGGTTGTCTGGCCACATCTCAAGTTATAGCTCAATAAACCGTTGCTGTGGCCTTACTGTACACGGAACAGACACACACACATACACACACATACCTATTATGTGCATATATTTGCACGCAGACACACGTCAAGAGAAACACATTAACTCACTCCAACCCAACATTCAGGGACTGTGTGTAATCCAGAGGTGTTTTTTGATTTATTACTTTAGTTGGCCTCTAAAGAAGATGTTTGGTGTGTGAGGTCCCGCTCTCTTTCTGCACGTGTCTGTCCCTCTGCCCCAACTTCCCATTCATGCCCTCCGTTTGGTTTTCTTCCCAGCGGGTCTTCCAGGTTCATTTGAGAGAGTGTTGCCAGCTCGCCACAGGTTAGACAGAAATAAACAGCCAGGCCTCTCCAGGTTAAACAGCCACCTTGTCAGAGCATCGGAGAGCCCCTCTGCTTCCTCTGGGCCGCCCTCCGCTCAAAGAATGTGCCTTCAGTTCTCTGGGAAATGGCACAGTCTTCACACACGGGCAAACAAGCCTGCTCGCATGCAGAAATGAACATGTAGATGTCATTTTCACACACAAACACACATGGAAAGTGTAACTCTTATGCACACAAAGGAGACACACACGGGCAAACTCTCGCCGTGGTGATTCCAGGGACAGTCCTGACTACACTGCGTCTATTGTTCGGGGCTTTGTGGGTCCCGAAGAGAGCGGTGAAGTGTTTGCCCAAAGAGAGGGATATGGGCCGGGGGGCAGGTGGGGGGGGGACGGGGGGCTGGAGGGGTTGGATATCCATTTCTCCACACTGGTGAAACTACACTCACTCTCTCCTAACTGCTGCCACATGCTGAGCTCTCTTAATGGCATACAGTTGAGCACAACCCGCCCTTCTCCTGGCAGGTCACTCCTGCAGAAGCTCGACGTTTCCACACATTTGAAATGTTAAGGAAGGACGCAGGCAAAGCTCACACTCTCTAAGCCACTAAACATTATAGAGCGGGTCAAGTGGTGAACTCGCCATGAAGTAAAGAAAAGCAACACACATATATTATACAATTATTTTCCATCCCGATTTCACCTCACTATCCAACATGGAAATGGTTCATCCTTTGGGGAACGTGATCGAGAGAAAGGGTCTTTTGGAGGAACGAAAACAGTAGGATTGACCATGAATATTAAATAAAGAAATAATTCAATTTCAAGTCAAATAAGAAAGGCCAAGCTGTCCCCAAAATGTGTAGGAAAGATTGTCTAAGAATCTCAATACCAAAAGTCTGCAATCTGGACAGAAGGACAAAAATATATTTTTTTCTAATCCTCGGACTAAAAAGCTGTAGTTGGATGGTAGTCTGAAACAAAAAGTCTTGATGCAGACACCGCAGCGTCTCACCTGTACCTGCAGCTGCATAATAACATAGCATTTTGCTTTTTAACAGCTTTTGCCAAGAAACAGTCAGCGAAATGGCACTGAAATAATAATGTATGGACTGTGAACGTACAACGCAAGTTTGTGGATCCATAATCAGAGGCCGCCAAGTAAAGCTGGCCGGGGCCCCACAGCACTGAAACATCCAGTCTGTGGAGGCTGGACGTTGGAGGATTGCATTCCATTGGAAGGCTGATGTTTTGAGACCGTTCATCCGTTGGAGGGGGCGACTGTGAAAAGGCCTTCAGATTCACCGACTAAATCAACCTGCAGATTCGCCTGTAGTGTTATCCCAAACAAAGAGACTGCCTCACATCTTTCTTATTGGCCCTGAAAGCAGACCTGGCTCATCTTCTGTCATGACGTTATGTTTGTTAGTAATGTGTAGCGTCAGTTGCTTGTAGAGACATTTAAAATCTGTCACATCTTCTTTCTAACATAAACTGAACAGACAAACTGTTTTCATCCATGTTGCTATGTACGTACACTACCAGAGGAAAGTTCTGTCGTGGGATTGTTGTTTTTGTTTCAACTACCATCTTCCATGAATTACAAACTGTGGTTAAACCTTGGACCTCTTTTGTCATAAATTGTGTTTGTTTGGACTGTGGGAAGTTGTTCTCTTTGACGCTCCACGCCAAGATGAGAAGTTCTCCTTTTATTGGAAATGAGAAGCATGATTCGCGTTCCCAGAAAGGCCGGAAACTTTGTTTTGATTTAACTGCATTTGTACTGAATGTGCAGAAGGTGTCAACAAAAGCCCCCTTTTTGCCCCACAACAGTTTGTTGATGCATTTTACGTAAAGCCACTGGAAAATCACATCAGAGCTGTTTTTAATCTCTTTCCTCTTTTCTTTAGGTGACATTGCTTTTTAAATGTCTTTTCACCGGTAAATTAATACGTAGGAGGAATTTTCTCTATGGCTCTAATTCAAACCCTGGTTACGAGTGGGAGTGATAACAGTGATAAGACTAAATAGCACATGTTTCCTGCCCTTTACAAGAAATCAATGTAATGGTAAGGGTTTGAGTCAAAACGGAAATAAGATGAAAGCATAGAATAACTGGTGCAAGTTGCAGTGAAAAGGAGTTTGGACAATTTTCTTCTTGGTTCTGCCTATTAATAACAGTTGTGTTTTGAATAAAGAGAAAAAGACCCGACAATCTCAGTAATTTCACATTTTCTACAGAAGTAAATGAAAGTGTTCGAGGCTGGAATGACAACTCTGTCATTGGGTTTTTCTCCAGGTTCACTATAATGGTATAGTATATGGTTCAACAATGTACTTTTGACCGATCCTGATGCAAGCGCTCCTTGTTTGTCTGGACTGTAATTGGCTAGACTGGGAACCATAATTCCAAACTAAACCACAAAAACACAGGAGACAAAGAAGCCAGCTAATAAGAATTTAGCTTGCATGCCAATTTGAGTCTGGAGTTTCAGGTTATTTGAGGCTGAGAGGAGCAGTAGAAATGACTCAGAGGGCCATCTGAGTCATTTCCTTTAATATGATGAATGCTGGCACACTGAGAGATCTGACTGAGGCTTTATTTAGACTCATCTGGATACAGCCAGTGGTGACTTGGAGGAATTGTGTGTGAAATTTTGAAATTGCATGTGAAAGAATTCTTTGTAGACATTTCAGCTGTAAATAAAGCTGAAAAACAACCGGACGTCTAAGACCTTATTTCTCCTCAGGACCGAACCTATTGGTCTTTGAAACCCCAAGGTGCAGGGCAGTTCTGTGGGTCACACATTGTCCCGGAGGGGAGGGAGTGCACGCTTTTTAGCCACATAGATAACAAGTGTGCAAAAATGGCAAACTTTTGACAAAAACAACAAATTTGTTTCATTCAGGCTAATTCCCAGCCTCATGTTCCTTGACATTTTGGACAGCCTGTAAGCACACTGATGCTCGCTGTCTGTGAGGTGCTACCATAAAATCTGATCAAAAATGGTCTGCCCGAAAGAGGCAAATGCTTTTTTACCAAACCATATTTAGCTCAAACTTTTTAAGGGATACGGAGACAGTTTGCAGAATATGCTAGTTTACTTTTTGGCCGAGAACCTGAGAAAGATTGATACCACTCTCATGTCTAAGCTAAACACAATGCTCTAGCTAGGTTAGGGAATCAGCAATTTGTAGCTTTTACACTTTGCTTTTTGTTCGAATCAAACAAACGAGATAGTGAGATTCAAAACTGCTAGTAGGCAGATTTGTTTTACCTTCAGACAGAGCCAGACTAGCGTACAGACATGAAGGCTATCCATCTTCATTATCTAGTGGAAGTCCAAAATGTTATCTATAATGTTAAAATCAAACTCAACTGTATACTGCTGTCACAAAGCTCCCAGAGAACGTAGAAGCATTCATGGCTGTGCCTTGTCAAAGCGGGTAAAGGGAGACGTTTGGCCGTGATTTGACCGGCGGACATGTCGAACGATGTTTACAATCCAGTTACTGTGGTATGTTGTTAAAAAGCCCCGCTGAATCCCTTCTGTCCGCACCATCTTTCAGCTCGGTTGCACCATATGCGCTTCGAAACACAATCGTCAAACTGTGCTTTGGGTCGGAGACGACGAGCCGAGAGACCGAGAGACTGGCATTAATCAGACACAGATGACCTGGCTTGCCTTGTATGATAAACGCATCCAAAAAAAGGAAAAAAAAAAAAAAAAAGGGTTGACATTTGAAAGTCAGAAGTGGAGAGGGAAAGACTTAAAGGGTTAGATCAAAGCTAACATCCTCACATAAAGGGGTTTCCAGGTCTCCCTCTATCGCCAGTTTTTCACATGTCTGTCACTTCCTGGTTACCTATCTATGTAACAGTCAAGGAGACCGCAGTGGGCCAGGGCTGGAGGGATGTGTAGCTTATCAGCTGATCCCAGGGGGTTGTACAGTTCGTGTGGAGGAAAAAACGGGGATGCGGCAGAACAGATATAGAACAAGGTTAAAGGAGGACATGTTGTGGATGCACTGGGGCTGTTCTCTCCCCTCCTCCAACGTTCAACTTCATTCTTTCTCTCAGGTCCATCAGTCTACAATTGGCACAACATGTTGCAACAAGGAGAGTGATTCAGGGCCTTGACAGGAAACTTGTGAATTGTTGCCAAAGATATCAATCTTCAGACAGGGTTTGGCCTGCTTTCCCTTCATACGAGGCTACTCGACTCACTCTTCAAGCCTAGCTTCAATGTCACACCAGCATGGACACAAGTTCCCTTTAATAGCAATTAAACACGGATGAAAGGAGAAAATAAATGTCACAGGTACGTCACGTATGAACATCAACAAAGGTTTGTCTGCCACTGCACCTTTGTTAAAGTGTAATCAATGTTACATCTGACGACCGCGACCTTGAGCAAGGAGGTTAAAGGGCAGTTGTGTTCCATTTGTGATCTACAAAAGAAAAGTGGCATGTTACGACAAAGAAACATACATACCACACCGTCAGCCTGGAAACTGTTGTTTTGGAAGATCAAAACCGTAGGAGATTAAGATTTTAAAGAAACTGATAAGGGAACAAATGAAGTTGTCGTTGTACAAATGTTGTCAAAATTATGCAATTGTGCCTAAATCTGCGGTATTTTATTATTTCTTCATAAAAACAGTTGATATGTCTAACCCATTAGCAAACAGTTGTCTATTTAAACGTCGGGCAGACTCTAAGCAATATAGCATATATATTGAGTTATATTTTGTTTCTGGTCACCTGATGAATATAAGGCCAATAATCACTCTACTTTTAGCTCTATTTTGGTCTCCACCAACAACTATTTGTCTGTTTAGCTGTTAAATGCTCTAGTACGCTCACCAGCTAGTCACTAACTGTGTCTGTTTAGTTTTATCAGAGCTTGCTTCGGGAGGAAACGGTTTGATAAGACCGGTAAAACCGAAAATTTAACTTGAGGAGTGTAAAACCAAACCATTGAGCTGAAAGAAGCTAAAATGCTTCATAGAGCTGAGGGGCACTGCAAAGTTGGGCGATAGTTTTTTGTGTGTTTGTTGCCACGAGCGGCTACTTTTCATTGCACATAGTCTTTTGATTTATTGTTAAAGGTGCAATGTGTAAGATATTGCCAGGATTTTTGTTTAAAACATTAGAACAATGAACTGACATCATCAACAGAATATGAGAAGGTGACAGTGTAGATGTATTGTGTTGCAGAGATATCTACTGAAATTAGCACGCTAACAACCAGCACCGGCCCGTCCTGTCTTGTCCTGCCTCCTTTTTCTTCTAAAGTATTTTATTTATTTATAGTTTTGTGAAAAGGTTATGATTATTAGACATTGAATTTATGCAGACATTCATTGTCGCACTGCTCTTGGGCCAATCAGAGAATCTTTGCAAATAGCTAAACGGGGCAGTAACACACATTATTCCAAAGTAATTAGTCATTAAAGATTGAATACTAGTACTTTATTTTATTTTGAATCCATCTACAGACAGTAAGCTTGTGGGTTGTTCGCAGACAAGTTATTGTCAATCCAGTGTTTAGTTAAAGACACCGCACCACCTTTAAATTCAGGTGTCATAGCCAGTACAATGCGTCTCTTTTCATATCAAGTCACAATTCATACACAACATTGTCTTGACACCGTGGAAGATTCACTGGTGGGGAAAGGGAGTGTGCTTTACAGTCAAGGATTGAGGACATCCTCCACATTGCGAGTGTTTATCAAACACCAACCGCTTCTTTCTGCACTGCAAATACAGACGCAATATGCTGGAGGGAGAGACCCAGAAACATCAACAGCCAGAAAGCCGTGGTTCTTATGTAAGCTGAATCAAATTGATCCTATGGGGATCGACTTGTTGGGCTTGAGCTGCTGTGACATGGATAAAAATTCAGGCATAATAATCTGTAAGCCTTTGCAGAGGGCAAATCATCGTTGTAGTCCTAGTTGTTTAACGCAGTGCATTCTGGTTGTAATGTAACCAATCCTCTCGGATATCAGGTGATCTTTAATCTGATCTCTATGATATTGGCCAGGATCGTTTATTTTTTATTTATTTAATTCAATATTTACATACACCATAGTAAAATGACCAAATCTTAGTGAATGTGCTATAGTCACAGATTGTAGTGTGGGTGGACACTACCACAAAATATGGTTCAGATATAACAAGTCATACTGCAGCGTGTTTAAGGTGCTGGACAGCCACAGAGAGCTGCAGGAAGAAGTTAGCACGTTAGCACTTCCGGTTCCCTCGTCTCAAAGTCGATGGGTTTTTTTGAGTGGGTTTTCCGGTTAGAAGCATGACATAAGGTCTGTGGTTAACACAAACTTAAGAGATGTTAAGTTCTAGTTAGTTCTACGCCATAAGATAGAGCCGTAAGTACCCCACTCGTGAATTCCTGAAGCTTCTATGTGTCTTAAAAACGGCGGGTGCTAACGAGTGGCTAAATGAGACTACTAAACGTCATCTGTGAAGATTATCCTGCCGAACAAAAACGTGTAAATATCAGAAACGCTTGTTCGCCAGAGCTTATTTTCTGCATGAATCGAAAATTCAATGGAAAAATCCCATTGGCTTTTTGTCGAGGGGACCAGTGCGACGCTAACCTCCGCGTCGGACTACAACAATACGTTTGTCATGATTAACGAGGCACATCATTAAAAGGCTACTGAATACATTTTCATTACCACACGATTTAGCAAACATTTGGCATTTCCACTTTTTTAAAGGTAAATAACAATTGTTTGTCGTGTAAATGCACTGAGCAGAGTATTCATGTGCCCAGAATGTAGTCGAAGACATTTTTGGTATTGATTGTAGTATCTTAAAACTTAGCAGTAATAGTGACACTGTAGTTGTGATCCACCCCCTGAATTCTACTTTTTGTGGACAGTCCAATGCTGATGCTCAACTTCAGAGCTGGAACGTTTTGAGTCACTTTATCACTTGACTGGACACAAAACGAGTCACCGGTCATTTCTCAAGCGAAAATACCAAACAATCCTCACTTCAGCTCCTCCAGACTGAGCATTCGCTACTTTTGTCTGTTTTATATCATTGTACATGAAAAATTTCCCAGTTACAGGCTGTTGCACAGACAAAAGAAGACTTTTGAAGATCAACATTGGGCTCTATCTATCTATCTATCTATCTATCTATCTATCTATCTATCTATCT
>CALSBV010011913.1:3033698-3091738 GCA_943590825.1 Bovichtus diacanthus
TCTATCTATCTATCTATCTATCTATCTATCTATCTATCTATCTATCTATCTATCTGTCTACCTCTCTCTCTCTCTCTCTCCCTTTCTCTCTGTTGTAAATCAAAGAGCAGATACAAATCTCCCTTAATGAGAACACCTGACTGGGGAATGAAGCAGGAGTTCTGTCTGTGAGGTGGAAGACAGCAGAACTGGGAGAAGAAAAGAAAAGAAAATCCTGACAATATGTTTGAAGCTGTGAGAGACGGAGGTGAGGCGGGTGGAGGAGGGGTGGGATCTCCGAGGCTTTGGAGCCATTCGAGGACCTTGTGATGCAAAACCAGTCCTCTGCAACAGACAGTTCCCATGGCAACGGTGAGCTGCCAAAGTTCCTTGTTGATAAATGACAGCTCCCCTCTCCTCAGCACTCGCCCGGCGATGTGTGTGTGTGTGTTTGTGTGTGTGGTATTTGGCTAGTCCCCATCTTTGCCTTAGGCAAGGGGGGAAGAAGGGGTGAAGGGACAGAGAGAGAGAGATCATTGTATTATGTATGCAGACATGCATACAGTATTCAGACACACACACATAAAACAGAGAAAGCAGGAAATGTCCATATTTCAGGCTGAAAACAGAATTTTCTGACATTTTTGCATGAACATTGACTTCGACTATAAATTGATTATCAAAATAGTAGGCGATTCATCACTTTTTTGTCGATAGACTTATCCATTAGTCGACTAATCATGGCAGCTCTATAGGGAACACTGTTGAAGAAAAAGTTCAAATGCTGATTCAATTCAAACGAATTAGTGGATAAACGGTTGAAATAGTTCGCTAAAAGTATTGGATTCATGGTGAAATCTTGATACGGCGTTCGAAATCGAAGTTGACTAAAGGAAAATGACCACTGTGTATGTTGTTTAGTGTTTCTATTAAAAACAGTTAGTCCAGTAATAGTGAGCGCAGTGACACGCACAGTGATAGTGAGGAATGTGGAGTAGGAGCAGAGAAAGGTGTGTGGGGGCGGGGCTGAGCGGCAGGATACACACACCCCTGTGGCAGAAGTGTCACAAAAAGATGATCTTCCATCCTCACCTCGCAACAGAGCTGTCAAGATGTTCAGACCCGGGATTTAACCACCCCCACTTCACACTGTTGTATTCTAGCGACACACACACACACACTGCACAGTATGGTTTAGCTGCTTTCAAGCAATCCGGACCAATGTCATACAAAACCTGATTAGAAATAATCCAGTAATTAGGGTGCACATGGTGAACACTATTACTGGATCAGGGGAACACTTCATTTTTAAAGCCCAGTAAACGCCAGCAGATGATAGCACTGCGTAAGCACACACAGCAATTATAACAGCAAATATAGAGTATCTTTTAACAGTCATAATGACAAGTTATTGTGAGTGAAGAAGTGCATTCTTTTCCTTTAACAACTGTCCCAGGCTAATCTCTAGGTAGAAGCGTGTGTGTGTCCGACGCCACGACATGCGAGTATTGCAGGGACAAAAGATAAGACAGGGAGTGCGGGAGGAGCGTGGAGGTGACTGCTCTGAGCGGAATGTCAAAAAGATTAACAAGAATTGAGCAGCAGAGTGACACCTGAGAGACATTTTGGTGAGTGCAATAAGCTGTGGTACTGCACTCCGCTGAACAGTAGACAGGATGGGAAGCAACGCACACACACACACACACGTACTGTATGTCATTGTACTGTGAACTGCAGTGTTGTAATGTTGAGGAATAAAGGAGGAAGCAAGGTTATTTTTTTTTTCAACATTTCTTTTACTGATCTTTACACTTGTCACAGAACATCACATAAAATGATCAGAGCAGACGTGCTCTTGTTTTTTTTAATAACAGCCAACGCAGTTACATGTTCTTGTCTCAGAAACAAATACTGCTTTGTCAAAAAATGTTCATCTTTAAAAAATACCACCGATAATCATTGGATTTTTATCATTTAGGGTTTAGAGAAATTAAATGAAACAGGCTGGTACTGTACTTGTCTAGTTGCAGATGTGTCGCTGTGATGCCAGAAACAGTCTTAGGGACGCAAACTGTTTATTTATTTATTTTTTTTAAGTGGCATGGCAGTTATAATTCCACCTAATGAAGAGACTGAAACCATCCAATTCTTGCACCTAATGGTACATCACAAAAAAGGAAAAGAAAAAAACACTACTGACTGATATAATCTTTACATTTTTAAACACCTTTGGTTTGTGTTTGTCATCAGTGTGAGGACCCAAACGAGACGCACCAACAAACAAGAAACCACTGATCATGCCATCATGACGGAAAGGCTCGCACACGTAGAGCAGAAACGCTTTTGTATTGTATCTGTCCTTGATTGGTTTCTTTTAGTCCCGTAGAAAACTACTGCGGTCTCCGGTGAAAAAATGTGTTGTACTGTAGTGTAGTCCCTTTCTTGTCGAGAGCTATATTAGAGCAATATCACCGTCATGTCTGTAAATATGAAGCTCCAGACAGCAGCCAGTTTGCTTAGCTTAGCATAACTTACTTTCACTTACTTACTGGAAACAGGTAGAAACAGCTAGCCTGAGTCTACCCGAAGGTGACCTCATCAGCCTCCCAGCACCGCTAAAGCTCTCTTATCATTGTTGGTTCAATCCATGCAACACCCAAAGAGTAAAAATTACACGTTGTAGTGTTGCGTAGGGTTGTGTGTCGGACCCGGCGGGGTGCAGAAACTTATGCACAAAAAAACAAACACATGTGCCTTTTTCCGCACATAAACGGGTATTTACAACAGAACAATGTGTGCACCTCATGCAGACTTCAGATCAGGCATACGCAGTTTTAGCTGCGGGGGATATGATGAGGAGGACATTAAATAGAAGTTGAGAAACAGGTAACATTGTTTTTTATGGTTGTTTTCCAATTTCACGGATTATCTTTTTTGTCTTCTTTGAACAGGCTGAACAGCGTTCTGTAAAATGTCAAAGGCACATTTATGAACTTCATTTTAAATTATTTATGAGTGATGAATTTCATCATCATTTCTATTTACATTTGAGACATCATCTCCCTGTTAATGGTCTTTTAGTTGTATCCATCCTCCTGATGTTTCCTAATAATGATAATTGAGAATTTACTGCAATGACGGTTTGCAGAGACACGTTTCTTTTGCCGGCTTGTCATGGACAGGTCTAATGAGGGGAGCAGGCACAGGTATCGATGTGCAAAGGTGTGTTTCTACATCCATTTATGGCTAACTGTGGGTGTGTGGAAATGAGGCTCGTGCACTTGGGCCAAGTTCCACAACGATAGAGATTTCTAAAACAAAATCAGCCATACACGAGGCTTTAAAAATCTGACGTCTTTTAGTCTTAAATGTACATAGTTTTACGCATCTGGCCGCAGGAATGTGACCACAGTGATATAACGTGTTAATTAGTGAGCTTTAGGGCTGCTGGTGAGATGTTAACCGGTGAGATGTTAAGATGATTTTGTTAACTTTGGGATTGATCTTCTCATCTAAGTATATTTCCTAAAATGTCGAACTATTCCTTTACCTTCCAAGTAGAGCGGACTGAGAAGTTTGACCTGTCCTGTTGCGTCTGCTACACATGTATCTCTGTGATGAAGGTGACAGACTTTAACTCTCTTTTTGGTAAAAACCTCATCAATGGACAGACCAACCAAACCGTAACGGGCCTTTTCTGATTGAGTCTAACTAAAGGAAGTTTTGAACACAATTAGCTTTTCAAGGCTTTAGCAACTGTCCTTGAAAGTTAGCTTTAAGTTTGTGCATTTTCAAGACAGGTAATGCTAAAAAACAAAAAAAAAACATGCATTTTGAAGTAATAACTAACGGAAAACATTTTGGGTGTGGAAATTTAGTTTGCTTTGAACTTTCATAGACATTTGAAAGAATCCCTGCATTTAACTACATGCCTGTGTCTGGTCTTTGTCAAACGCAGTCACTTGGAATGCAAGATACTTAGTAACAAGAACAATTACATTAACACACAATATACATGTATCTATAAAAACACTAAGGCACTTGAACTTGTGATTTAACATTTCCAATGTGTATGATTGTTGTCTTAAAATAATTTGAAGAATACACATGGTGCCGCCACTGCAGCGCAGTCGCTCGCCATTGCCTGAGACAGCATCAAAATCAACCCACGTTGAACAAAAAGAACTGCTTAAATCAAGTTTTAAAATGCTACATAATATCTTGCAAACACACGCACACACACATACACACACACTGAAGCACACACTCCCAAATCCACGACACTTCATTTCGCAGGCTTGTTTAGGGTCCTGAAACAAGACCGGTGCACCAATATAAAGCCCCACTTTACCTTTAGTTTTGTGCTGTGGGGCTTGAAAATGGTCTTGGAGACCCTTCACTTCACTTTTAGGATTTATGATCCCACCATGTGACCTTAGCCTATATATATAATTGTTTGAGCCAATAGTGGCAAAGATCTGTTTTGTGCATTTTTTATTCTTTTTTCATTTGACCATAGCACAAGCAATAGAGTTGAATGGAGTTTGTCTGAGTGCAATCCTGGAGTATATTCGAGCATTAAAATAAAGCTGACTTGGCATTACTATAGTGTAGGTAGCTCACACCTTCATCTGCTATGAGGAGAAATAATCTTCAACTGATGACAGCTGTCGTCATCGTTACATTTACATTCGCAGAGAGCACAATCATTGTCTATGAGCCCTGCGGTGCCACAGGCTGACCTTGTGGAGCTCCCTTTCTGTGGCAGTAGAGTCCACAACCTGCCCCTCTTCCTCCTCCTCCTCCTGCTCTCCCTCATCCTCCTCTTCTACCCTATCTGTCATGCAGCTGTCCTCCTCTGTCCTTGTGTGTGCGTGACCCAGCAAGGTCCTAGTCCTACTTCTCTGGCTCGACTTGTCCTTAACAACATTGAGGGAAGGCCCAACCTCTCTTCTGTCCTCATCTTCTTCTTCATCGTCCTCCTCCTCTTCCCTTTCTTCTTCCTCTTCATTTTCCTCCTCCTCGTCCTCAACATCTTCATCATCATCATCGTGCTCTTCTATGGCCACCGTCAGTCCTAACTTACTATGGCTAGCTAGCTGAAAAAAAGAGGAGTGTGGTGTGGACGGGCAGGTTGAGAGTGCTGCGTCATACATGGAGAATGGGAGGTGGAGGTAGTGTCCTGCAGCGGCAGCCGCTGCATAGATGCAGCAGCATGTCTGGGCACAGTCGGGGCGTAGATCCCCCTGCCCTCCACGGACCATTCGGAGGCGCTTACGGAAGGGCGGTCCCGCTTGGGGCGCTAAGCAGATCCGGGTTGGTACTGCCCCGTGGAGTGCCTGGTGAGTGGGGTTAGTACTCGGTGCCGGGACGCAGGGGCCAGTGGTGAACGCTGGGTTGGGTGGGAAGCACCAGTCTGTGCTCTGGAGCAGAATCTCAGCTCGCAGGCGCCGAAGGAGGTTGTTAACAAGGACGGAGCGTCGGAGGAAGGCCTCAGGGTCGTCAATGAAGCGCATCTTCTCCAGGGAGAGGCGCAGCACATGGGCACGCTCCTCCAACACTGGTGCAACCTGAAGGACATCGTCAATTAGATCGCATTTCCCAACCGACTTTAAATCACTCGTGAGAGTAAGAGTGAAGGGTTTCCATCTTTTCTTTTTGTTGCTATTAATAATATTAATGCAAATCAAATTGCAAGCAAACCCTTTAAAAAGATGAATGTGCAGACGGATAAAGCCCTTTTCCAACTATGGCCCCTTTTTATTCCAAAAATACCTTTGTAATAAATCTGAAGGGGAGCAACTCCCTGTGCTTTCATGCAGCGATGATTGTAGCCAATTTGAAAATAAACGCCAAAATGTATCTCTATTTACTATAGTTGACTATATTTGCTGACTGCCATTTTATTTGAGTGGTAAAATTCTATGTGTAGTATTTATCCGCAGTATGGTGCCCTCAGAAATGTGTATAATATAACAAAAAAACAAAAAAGTCATGCAGAACTACATCTGAATTATGATGATTCATAAGTGTGTAATCTCAAGTTCACTATAAAGTAAACTATGGCATCACATCACACCATATAGGTAATATTGGTTGAATAGTCTTTGTACCCTCTGTCAAAGGATTTCATGATGACAACATGATGGTTTATAATAATTATAGTGAAAGAGTTTGTGTAAACTTCAGTACAGTCTACTACAGTTACTCAAGAGTATGGATTGTAATGAGGTCACTTAGGATACACTGTGTCCTGTGAATGTAAGAATGTGTGTCAATACTCACAGTCTGGCAGTACGTCCTGAAGCTGAAGGGAGGCTCCTCATCATCATCAACAAACTTCCTCTTGAAGTATGCAATCCTTGATACTGAAACATGATCAGGAACTCGCCTGCAGGGGGGTTCTGCAGACACGACATACATGTGAGTGTATTGTGATGACATATTGTATGTGGAAATCGTGTCACTTCAAAACAACATTAATATAGAACTGAGCTGCACACCAGCCGTGAAAACATTTCTGCTGCATTAATAGAAAAGAAGAAAAAGAAAGAAAAGAAAAACACCTTTAGTCAAGGAAACATTAAAAAAAATTAATAAAAAATGCAATTTAATCCATAAATGACACTGACTATGTAATGAAAGCAAATACACTGCGTACCTGGTACCATGTTATTTAGGTGATTGCTCCACATCATTTGCATCTGCTGCAACATGCAGTAGCGTTGCAATTACCTATACTCAAATCTCTCATGTTGACTGAAATGCACCTAGAAAACTTACACTGACTTAATCTAGCAGCAGGGCCATGACAGACACAGACTGGTGGATGGCTTGGACAGGAGGTGTCTAAACGCCAGGTCTGAATCAGATTAGATGTGGTGCAAACGGTGCGGTGATTCCATCGAGTCTGTACCTTGTGTACATTGCTCTTCGGAGCTGCATGGGGGGGCAGGGTTCGATAGGCAGGTCTTAGTGCAACGCTCCGATTCCCATATGGGCTGGTATGTGGAGAGCGGCGGGTCTCCCTCTGGGTCCAGGAAAGGATTCATGGACAAAACTAGGGTCATCTCTCTCTCCGATTCAGGTCTTGGAAAAAACACAACAAAGTGGAAAAAAAACAAATCTGGTCAAACCCTTATTAACAAGCTGAATTTCTAAACAAACAAAAATACTCCCATGATTATAAGAGGATACATTCAAACATAGAAAACATTGATGCACTGAGGTGATGTTAGTTTATTCAAAGCATCCTTCACTATTCTGTTAAATCATTCTAACAATACAAGTCTGTACCAGTTTGCACATCATCTGCATAAATCTAACGCACATTCTGCATATGCTTTCTTAGCGATGCGGTTAACAAGACGTGTGTCTACGATACTGGCAAATACGTTGGTGTTGCATGGAGGAGCAACCAGCTTCTGTGCAAGCTGCACGGGAAACCCGGACGACAATATTGGTGAGCACTAAAAATTGGCAGATGGGTGGCAACTCTGTGATATGCGTGGTACTGTTGCAAGTGGAGACACAGATGGAGAGATGACACCCACTCACAGCATGAATCCCCTATTGATTAGCTGGTAGGAGAGTTAGCGAGATGTTTGACACACTCATTCGGTGAAATGGATCTCACACATCAAATCGCGCTGGGAAGCTGTGTCGACAGCATGGTGATCTATAAAGCTAAGGAGATGTGCACAGTGCCAGCAGGTCCAGTGCACCAGGCAAACAACTTGACAAAAGGTATCAAACAGGCACAGTGCGCAAATTCATGTTGAGTTTTTTTCAGTTTCCAAATAATATGAACGATAATATCACCTTATGTTTTCAATTTAGGTGATGCAGATAAGGAGAAACATGAGGAGGGCACATTACTTGGCAGCGAGTAGCACTGGCCGCCAACTGAGCTTTTTTCCAAACTGAAAACAGAGCCCTACTGTGAAGACACTGAGAGCCAAAGTCTGTTGTGATTCTTTGAATCCGAGGAGAGAAACTCTATGGTCCTTTTGATCACAGTGAATGACTGTCATTTGGTTCGCTGTTGAGTCCTCCCCTTCATGCAGGATGCAACGGAAGCTGTTTCAGGCATCAGCAGCCGAACCTGCTTGTCACCACCTTTCCTTTCTCAGAGCCTCTCCTGCCCCTCCTCTACCTGCCCACATAAACAGATATCATCGCCCACAACCCAGCTTGACAGACCAAACTGAGGCGACACCATTTCAGCCTCACCCGTTGGGAAGCTGATTAAAATGTCCGCTTCAATAAGCTCACTGCTTTGCTTGGATGAACAGTTTCATTTCTGTGCTGCTTTTCTTGTGTTTGCTTTCAACTGACTAATCAGACACACCCAAAGCTACTGAAACATCACCTTAGGCAGTGCTGCTCCTTCCAAACCCATCTAGCAAGCCTCAGGTAGTAATGGATTACATAGAACAGCGTGGCATTTGATATTTTTTAAGGGTTCAGCAAGCATGCTTTAATATCAATTCCAACAGTGCAGTACAATGTCTGTCTATCACTGTGAATGCTGCACCAATCCATCTGTCATACCTTTGCTCCATCTTACCCTCACTCGTGAACAAGACCCCGCTCTGAATGGCCACTTTATTGTGGTGGAGGACTTTGCATGTCCTTGTGACTGTCAGAGCTGCGTTGCTCGGTGCATTAGTCAGTAGGATCTCCCAAGACAAACTGCCCATGGGACCGTGGTTCAAGAATCGACACCTACTGTCGGAGTTGGCGATAAAGTTCATTCAAAATGTGCTGTCCCTGCATATGTAATGTTATATTGCAGTATCAATATTTGGATACATCTTCTCTGATGCACATAGAACTCGAGGCAAAGTGGCACCGGTCCACACTCGGCACTTGCCAGGTCCCTACGAGCTGAGCTCCTGCCCCACTGTGGGAGGTTCTCTTCAGTTGTTGAACACTTCTTTACAGCGCCTCTCCCCCGGACTTTGCCTGTACAATGAAATTCTTTACAGAACCCCTCGCTTCCCGGGGCTGTAGCGCTAGCCCTCTCTCTCCCCGTGCTACAGAAAGTGACGTCGGAGGTGGTGGAGGGGGACAAATTACTGTACAGTTTACTTTCACAATTCCCTGACATAGTCTGACGTTAATGCATATGGAAGAGCTCGGAGAGAATCCAGCTGAAAGACATTACGTATTATTCTCTCTGATCATTGGAGCCTGCAAGTTATTCCAGCTATTCCAGTTTTGGTCATAATCCACTGCATTACATTATGGATTGTTCACATTTTATAACGTGTTGTCAGATTTAAACCATACTTGTGTGTGCTACATTTCCACTGCTGAGGCCTCCCCCACCAAGGACCACCAACTAGGGCCAATTATGTCACTGTTATTGCGCCAGTGCCATGGTTAATTAGCAGCTTTAGCCCTTCTTGATTCCCCCCTGAGTCGCTTTATTGCCCTTAGCTATTTTCATCTCCATCACCTCCCCTCACTGCTGCTGTTACTACGTTTGCCGGGGCACAAAGAAACAAGAATGCCATCACTCCCTTTGCCCTCTTTAGGGACCACCATCTCAACACTCCCCCCTCCCTCCTTTACCGCCTCTTTCATCCCCCAGTCTCAATTTCCCTCTCTCTCGCTGACATCCTTTCAACAGCGGTCACAGTTGACAGCTCTCTGAACCCGGGGGGTGAAAAAAACAACAAAAAAAAAACAACGAGAATAACGACAGAGCAGCTTCCCCACATGTACAGCAATATTTCTTGTTCTTCAAAGACAAGGAGGAGGAGGAGGAGGAGGAGCGGAGACATTGTGAGCAAATGTGTGTGCGTCTGTGAAAGGGGTAGGGAGAAATGGAGGGTTGAGAAATAAAAACAAGGAACGAGGAGACAAATCTCCTGGGGGGGGAAATCATACCTCTCTTACTCCCTTTCTCTGTTTCTGTCTGCATCTCGCAGGAATGTGAGTGATTGAGAGCGAGCGTAGGCTGTGTAAGAGTGTGTATTTGAGGGGGAAAATAGAGAACCTGTGAGTGTGCATGTTTAAGTGTGTGAGACACTGCTTCACCTCTGTTCACTCTCCTCTGGTGTCATCCCTCTCATCCTCCCTCTCTCACATCTTCCCTTCCTCTGTCTGACTCTCTATCTCGCCTTGTTTTTCATTAGACCCTTTGATGATGAGAAGTTAATTGCGGTGCCAGGGCACGAGACAAACCCTGCGAGGGATAGAGAACAGGAAGAGAGAATGGGGAGAGGTGGAGATAGAGGGAGGGATGAGGGATGGATGGAATGAGTCAAGGAGGGAAAGATAAGTGCCTTAGGAACCTTGTCATGAGTGGAGACAGATCGCCCGCAGGGATGATTTCTGCTGCTGTGATTGACTCACTCCCTCCAGCGCTGAGTTAGACACGCACTCAGACACACACAGCTTGTAGTGTCCTGAAGTATTTCAGAAGGAAAGTCAACTGAGGCTACAACAGTCAACAGAGGTGCTGCAGCACCACACTACTCCTGACGGATTCTGGACGTTCACACATATACAGTAGGTGCTATTTTCGACGTCCACAGTCTAACAATAACCAACGTCTTTGGCCATTTTAAGTGTAGATTTTCTATTAAATGTCGGTGTTGTTTCGGTTACAACGACACACATCCACCCATCTCCACCCACCTTCAAGAGGAAATCACAAGAGTGACCTCAGGTGGAAAACGTGGTACAGGAACAAGCTCCAAAGGACACAATTAAAAAAATTATCTTAAGAAATTTTCGTTTTCCCCAAATAAATTGACAGTGCTAAATGCTTAAATCCTGTATTAAGAAAATCATGAAAATTATGTCAGCTTTAGCATATGTCAGTGCGTATAAAAGACATGTCTTTACTAGATTCTGGTTTTAAAACAAGTCAGCTGGAAACATTATAAGGTCAGCCGTACACAGTGTTTTCAACCAACTCATGGGGATAACGGGAGCTTAATTTGCTAGCTACAGCTGATAAGATCTGCCAACGACAGATGACATTTGAGACCGCAAAATCTAGGCCACCACGTAAAAAAAGGAGAAGCCTGCTTTCGTCTACTTCTGTCGGAAATCAGGGACCAAGCGTTTCAAATATTGATGAAAATTTCGTGGATCAATCAGCCACTGTTGTCATTGTAAACTGCACTTAGGGCTGGGCAATAATATGATAATAATAATATGATAATTCATCATCTTTGAATGGAATCATATCATGAGGAAATTATATATCGAGATATCCTGATACACAATTACCTTATCTGAATTGATAATAACAAGCACATACTAACTCAAATTTGTCAGAAAATCTGATGTGAAATATTTTTGAGGGAATATCATTTGAAGATAGCGTTTTTGTTTTACATCACACTTTGCAGTGCCACTCAGTTCAATGCGATTACCGAACAGGACTCCAACTGGCAACCTTCCAGTGCCAATATATCCAACCTTTAGGCTCCATTACTAGAATACAATAGTGCATACAACTCAGGACAGGGTTCTCTCTGCATAATAATAGTGGAGTAAAGGCTGTACACGTCCACTTGGTTCAAATAAATTGTTCGTCGTGTTTTCCAGTAGCAGTGTGCAGGATTTTCTTCATTCATTCAGCTTTATTCAACCTACGGATTTTGGGGAATACCCGAGTGTGGTTAAATCATATTGTCTTAATCTGATTCCTCTGTATATTTGTACATGCATGCCAACACAGTCAGAAATATATTTTTTTCTTTTTCTCTTTTATAATATACTTAGTAATTACACTTGAAACAGTTATGTTAATTTTACACTGAAGTTCTTAAATAAATGAGAATATACTGCTTACTTTTCATCTGTCAAGTGTTTAATTCCCACGGGAGTTTACGAAAATAGGCTTTATCATGTGGTTATTTCATATGGCCTATTTATTTATCGACTTACCCGAAGACATGCTATATTGTGATATATATAGTACAGAAATAGGAAATTACTTATATCGGGATAGAAGATTTTGAGAGAGCCATGTCTCCTCTCGTCACCCCAAAAAACACATGCAGTGCACATCCTCCCCCTCAACTGTAATTTTACCTCCTTTATGTCAGCAGTAAATTGCAAACGGTCTAACAGACACTAGCATCACCGTTCTAAAAAACATTATTTTAATCACAATGTCATCTTGCCTATTATTTTTGCAATACAAGTTAGATTTAGAGCCGAGATGTCGTCGTTGGCGCCATGACGCCGTCGGCACAGAGTGCTGATTTCGGCTACTTATTTGCCAGATCGTTTCATAATGCTAAAAATGCGAGGTCAAAACCTGCTCTTGAGACAACTGCTGTTGTATTTTGCACTATAGAAATAAAAATGGACTTGTTGACTTTTTATGATCATGACATTTCCAACCGCATTTGAAGGGAACTTCATTAATTTCACAGTAAATAAACAAGAAAAGGCCGAGGGACTGTGCCTGGTGCTGGAGCTTGATGCAAGACATGCGAACAAATTCCCCACATAATTGATCCTTACATTCTTGTACAAAAGTTGTGTTCCACATGGATGTTTACTGTAGGCTACTCTCTTACTATACTGTAAGTTCAGTCCGTTTCAACTTTACTGCATTTTCCCCCAAAATCCCGTGGTGCCGGACGACGCAGCACAAACGCACTTCCCCCAATCAAATGAATGGGAGGACGTGCATTTTGGCGGACCGCCTGATTTGTTGTGTGTGCAGCCTTAGATGTGAGGACTGGCCCCCCACCAGCCCCTACTTGTTTTAACATTTTGTATCCCAAATTGCTTCATAACAGCCACAGCAGGTTTTTATGATGAAAGTGGTGCTGTCTCTGGTCACAGGTATTTATGTGACATTATCAAGCAGGGTAAAATATCAACCTCCGCATTGCAAACCACCATGCTAAAAATCAATCTGAAAAAAAACTAAACATAAAACAGCCAGACAGTAAACGGTGTAGGAATATATAGGGGAGCTTTTAGTTTATTTGATCATTAGCTACATTCCGTCAGTTGTGGCTTTTTAGGAGTGTTTAGAGGTTCCAATTACTTGCCCTCGCCCTACATTTAATAAAAAACATCCAAAGAAAAAATTATATTCAAGCCAAAAGTTGGGGAAGGTTTCATTTGTTCAATGATTCTGGGGGAGTTTGAAACATGGCTCTAATAAACTTTGTGTGCTTTTTTTTCTCTGCGGCCTCAAAAATGCTAATCGATCCAGCATGTGTTTGACAGAGTGTGTGCGTGTGTGTGTTTTAAGTGTTTAGTCCCTG
The DNA here is from genome assembly GCA_943590825.1 of Bovichtus diacanthus. Lineage (NCBI taxonomy): Eukaryota > Metazoa > Chordata > Actinopteri > Perciformes > Bovichtidae > Bovichtus > Bovichtus diacanthus. The sequence continues at coordinate 3,046,934 of CALSBV010011913.1, forward strand.
TTCTTTTGGCCAGGTTTTTGCTTCATGTTTCCAAGCCTTGGGGGAACAGATAGCAGTGAAAGAGTTCATGTCTGTGGTTTTAACATGAAAATAGATCCCAGACAGCCTGAGAGGGTCTTCACAACACACACACATACACACGCAATGTGTCATGACCTAACATCTGCAGAATGAGGCAAAAAAATTGTGGAGCAGGGAATTCTGCAGAGGACATGAGCGTGTTGGTAAGACTTTGCTCTGCCACATTCCATTACCACAAATGACATGAGTGCACACCGAGTCTATCAGGAATCCAAATTTAATACCGATTAACACAATGAATAGAATATGCATTTATGCTAACAGTACAAGCACGTCAGAAAAAATAGCTATTGAAGCCAAATAGGGCTGCACAATATGTATAGCTAAACTGTGATCACCATCATTCATCACAATTATATGTCTCTGGGCAAAATGATTTTATTTCTTCTTTGTCTTTTGTGTTAGCAGCAGCTTGTGAGAATATGTGCTCGTCATCTGGTTTAAACCAGAACATTTTCAAATGACTCGACAATTTCCTCACTGATGTTGAGCCAATCCATTCTTTTCCACTGTGCTCATTTTTCTCAAAGATGGACAAAGTATTAATTCTCTGCCTGATTCTCCATCTAAACATTTATCTCAGTATGACAAAATTACATGAATAATAGTAGACATACAGTAAAATTGTAATACAGTAGGATTAACTGCAAATATGTGTGGTTAACTATGAAATCCTGATAAAAACGAATGCAGACCAAATGCAAATGAACAGCTCTGAGTTGTGTTATGCAACTTCACAAAGGGACCCACAACACTAATGCAAACCATCTTTGCACAGAATCAGATGGCTTCTCATCTCATTTGAACTTCTTAAGAGGTTCTCTAGCCCTATAGACTTAATATGTGCATCAACTTTGACTGGATGACAATGTGACAACACTTTTAATGCATTACTTTAGTATATGTTGAACCATGTGTCATGCTTGAAAGCCTTTTCATTTCATTGACTGAACTGAAGTGTATTCTATACGTAAAAAGCACAGGGGAGGGCGTTTACAGTAACCATGTGCATACCTATATACAAAGAGACAAATCTGTTTTCTAAGTCACTTTTGACAGCTCTTGAAAGTGTCAGCCTTTGTCAGTGCTCATCTCTGTACACATACAGACAGGTGTGTGTTTGTGTGTGTTACGTGGTGGACCTTGGACCAAATCTAGGCAATACAACTGCACACTGAGAAGATAAGTGGGCGTAGCCCTGGTAGAGCTGCCTGTGGTTGCCTTGACAGGAGCTTCAACAGCAAGGTTCCTCGGAGCACTGTGATCTCACGGCAGGCACTTTGAATCTCACAGGAAGAGAGAAAACCTGAGTACTAGCAGTGCCTTCCCCGCTCCCTTGCTTGTCTTTTGGAGCTTGATGCCTGCTGCCTTTGCTCATTCTGAGGCTGAACGGTGATGTGATTTGACAGGGATCGGGCCGGTGGAATCTGTCACATGTGGAGTACCTGTTGCATCTTTACAGTGCTACCTGGCCACCTGCATCACTTTGTAGAATTTCTAGTCGAGGACAGCCCTAAAAAAAAAATCAGCATTATTGCCTTTCTGTCTTCTCTTCCACTTTGACTGGTATCCTGCTACTTTTAGTGATGCTTTACAGTAAAAAACTGTCAAGATGCATTAACGCCCTACAGTTGGCAGCAATGTGTATCACACTAACCCTCCCACGCTTTGCAGCATGCATGTACAGAATGTCCTTATGCAAATACTACTGGAATTACTGTATGATATTATCATGGCAAACTACCAATATCAAGGTAGTTTCATTGAAAAAAGGTAAGGGCATTTATTTTCTGGGGGGGGCATATCACAGTATTTTTGTTTGGTTTTTCCTGCCAGTATTACAAACTGAAAAGGGATAGTCCACTCAATACATGATTCTTCCTCCTCACTCTATTGGAAATGTAAAGTATCATATCTAAAGAAAGAAAAACAATTGTGAATGAAAATAGGCCCCATAATGTAGGTTATTTAGTAAATATACCGTATTTTCCGGACTATAAGGCGCACTTAAAAGCCTTTAATTTTCTCAAAAAACGACAGTGCGCCTTATAATCCGGAGCGCCTTATATATGGATTAATTCTGGTTGTGCTTACTGACCTCGAAGCGATTTTGTGTGGTACACGGCGCTCTGTCAAAATGTTTTAGTACGACTTTGGTAAACTACAAAGCTGCACCGCTTGCAGCATTACGGCTACCGTGGTCAGGAGCGTCGCGGAGTAATACATACTGTGCTTCACCATAATATTACAGCGTGTGTGTGTATAAGGACCCCAAAATGGCGCCTGTCAAGAGACACGCTTACGGCGCGGACTTCAAACTCAAGGCTATCAGTCACGCAGTAGAACATGGGAATAGAGCAGCTGCAAGTGAGTGTATTGTGTTGTATTTTACGTGTTACAACTGAACAAGGTTGGGAGTTATTGTGAATACGCTCATTAACGTTTGAACAATGTTGAGAGTTTTTGTGAACACGTTTAATAAAGTTTGACTTATCTGACTGGTTTGTTTCGCTTAATGCGCCTTATAGTCCGGTGCGCCTTATATATGAAAAAAGATCGAAAATAGACTATTCATTGACAGTGCGCCTTATAATCCAGTGCGCCCTATAGTGCGGAAAATACGGTAATGTTAGCAGCGGAGTTAATAGCCATGCTGTTGTTTTCAGTTGTGAGTGAACTGTATTGCTGAGCAACCTGAATCTGAGCAATGAAGAACATTTGGGGTCAGAAAAGCTTCTTTCACATGTTCACTGTTGTTTTATTATTTCAAAGTTTTTTTTACCGCTGAAATAAACTTGACACATTATTTGTAATCTGACATACCACAACCAACCGAACTGGAAATTACATTACACTACATTTACATATTTGAAGAAACCAAAAGCTGACATAAACCTTACATCTAACCATAGACTACAGACACAGTCTGTGATCTTAACCCACATGAGAAAAGAGCTTAAAACACTGCGCAGCAGACGCTGTTGGACCAATGGGATGCAAAAGACACAGGCGCGGCTCGGCTATGGCTCTGACCAGCAGGTTGCTGTTTAAAAATATAGTGATAGCTTAGCAGCTCGGCAATCGCTCATCTAGAGAGTCGGCCTGTTGCCTTTTTAGCCAACGTGATGCATGCGTTTTTTTCCGCCAAAAAAAGACGGTGAAAATGATCTGTTGACGGCTGGCAGCAGCAGCGCTGTCTGTGTGGACACCTCACATGAGCAAGGCGCGGCAGTTCAGCCAGGTAGCGGCCAGTCACACACAGGTAGGAGGCAGCCTGTACATAGCCATAGATAGTATAACCTGTGTGGGTGTAACGTAGTTCATCGGCTTGTGGCAAGTAGTTCTTTATATCTTTATATCGTGTATTGCATTTACTTTGTGGCTAAACTCGAGCTAACTGAAGCTACGCCGTTTCCCGGGGATGCCGACAAGTCTACGCTCGGCAAAACAGCCTCCTGGCAGCTGTGAGGACAAAGCGAGGTGGTTTTCTCCTTTCACACACTCTGAATCCAATAAATAATATAATAAATTAGGTTTAAATTCTGGCATACCTTACACATTGAACCTTTAAACCAAAGCAAGTGTGTAGTTATCACCGTAATGACGGTTTTGCAAAATCCATGTCGTGGCAGGACGTGAAAGTGGTGACAGTGATGAAACCAGTACACCCCTAATCTGGACACAATAAGGTGAAAACTGCTTGTACAAAACCAATCAGAAAGCAGACTAATGACAAATAAAGTGGATGACAGAATATCATGTGATGGTAATCTGATCATCATTCTGTAACTGAGAACTCTAAGCCAAGATACAGCCCAGTTCTTCTCAATATGGAGAGCTACATCCCATCAATATGCCTGTTGGCGAGGGGGTGGAGAGTGTGCAAGTGCTGGCAGGCTGGGGGGAAGCGCACAGCGAGAGAACAGATAGAGAATAGATAATAGGTGTCATGACATCAAGTTCTCCTTCAGAGGAGCAACAACAAGGCACTGTGCACACCAGGAATCAAAATTGAGACACTGAAATATCAAGCAATTAGTCCCCCACTATTAGAGTGGACCACAGTTGGACGGAAACACTAAGAAGGGCCACGCTGGGCAAACTAGACAGAAAAGCATAAAGATGCTTTGCAGAGGCATGTTCAATAATCAATGCAAAAACACAAAAAAAGACAGCCTCTTTGATATCAACAGAAGGATCAATGGTTATTCATAAGTCTCCTTTAGATATGTATGTGTGACATCAGATCCCTATATACAGTACAAATGTGTGTGGGATTAGAGACAATAAAAATAATTGTACAGTTGTTTTGTGTGTTTGTTTTTTTAGGTAAGCCCTCCTTTAGATTACTGTTAAACAGCCTAGCTCCCAACACCTCTTCAGTGTGAGAAGAAAGAGACTAAAGCAGCTTCAGTGGGACGTCAACTAAGATGCAAGTCTGGGTCTGGTTCAGTAAATGCGACACTTGCCTCCTTGTGCACATGATGGACATGCATATTTGCAAAACATGTTTTCAGGCTTGCCAAAGAGCCAAGCTTGGTGATATACGTATCTGGGGTCTCCCTTCTAAAATGAGCCCCATTATTTGCACTTGTTCTACCTCTGCTAATACATATATTTATTTGAGCCAAGAATACTAAGGCTGTAATTTGTTGATCAAAATGTAGCATTATGAGGGAAAAAATTAGGTGCGTCCCCTGGTGTGTTGATAGTGAGTTTACTGCATCTTAAACACATTTTCTGTTGTCCCCAGAACAAGTTGACGCGGTTAACATCCGTCTCGAGCCCTGGTCCCTCATACCCACAGTATGTCACGTTTTCAGAATTTTAGCATCCAATTTAGCAAGTATCGGTTCTTGTGTCATCCCTACGTAGAAGTCGTGTTTCTCATTAATTACCTAGACTGTGATGTGATGTGTGATGATCGTCCTGCCAGTTTCATAATGAACCGAAAATACCTTTACACTTCTAAACGGCTGGCTGGCCCTTGCTAAGCACATTTCCTCTGCAGTACAACTGGCAAGGTCGGCCCAGGCTGAAGGTGGCTCGGAGCTCCGGCCTTAAGCTTTACAGAACCACTTGCCCCCGACATTGCCGCTTCCCAGGGGCCATGGACCCGCTCCGCCATCTTTCTCTGCGGGGAGGGACGGGACCCCCTGCGTCAGCGGTCTGTAGCGATGACTGCAAATCACCGGATCTATCTTAAAGCGCGGAGCCCGTCTCGTCTACCATGCTTTGTGAGTGTGTCTGTTTTTACTGTGTCATCACCATTCGTATCAAGTCAAAGCCTCTATTTTTATAATCAGAGTTAAAAACAAGTTTCCCTGTACAACGAAATTCCTAATTCGCCTTCCGTTCTGAATGGCGTACAAGGATGCACAAGGTATAGAGAAATAAATAAAGAACACTATGTACATTGTACTATATACAATATTCAGAATAATAGAGAGATCTGTACAAAATTCTATGCAGACAATGGGTAGCCTTAATGTCTGGGGACAGTGTATTAGATTTGTATATCTATACAACCAATGTGTTTATGATTAAATTGTTTATAGAGCACAAATATTATTAACAAGAAATTGTTTACAAGAAGACAAAGTACTTCTTAGATCTCACCTCTTAATTTTGCTCTTAAATCTATAAAATGTAAACAATTTTCTTCCGGGGGAGCATGCCCTTTAGAGGGTCAGAGGTCCACCCACCATAGTCATTTATGCTTCACAAATGATTAGTTAATACAATTAATACAGAACAATCAGTCCACACCTGACTTCTCCGTTTAGTTTGGGGATGCTCTATGTGAATCTCAATTTGTGGGCGAGACTATGTGTAAATTTACACTCAAACACAGAAAGAACAAATGTTAACACTTCAGGCTCCGCGGTTATATTAATCAAGGTTCTTTCAGACTTTTTAAGGATGCTGGACAAAAATAACGGCCAACCAAGAGGCATCCTCCCCTGCCCTTCCACTCTTATGCTGTGTGATGTTGGTGTTTTCTCCTGCTTGCATCTTAGATTGTGTTTGTGCCAGCTTGCAGCCTGTCAGGAGTCATCAGAGCAGCTTGAAGTTGGTGGAGGGCCGTCTTGACCGCGGTGGCGTGACTAAGCTGGGCTCAGGGCCTCTGGGGTTTCGCCCAGCGCTCTTCTCGCTGAGTGGTGACACATGTGTTGTGGCAGGGCAGCTGTACGGGGCTGCAGTATGGAGTATCTGGGGATGGCTTGTTGTGGCTGTGAGGGTTAACAGGCCAGGGGTCTGTGGCTACGTCACTGCCAGAGGTGGATGCAGCACATTAAAGGCATCAAGGGAACCGGTATTTTAATTTTTTTTAAAAACGCGTTTGTGACACTACAGTATTATCTCTCTTACACTCCTGAACAGACATTGTTAAAGGGGTTTTCAAGCTATGTTTTTTCTATATATTAAAGTAGGAAACTGAAGGTTGTTTTCAAAGCTGATGAAATTCACCAACAAAATATGTTATCACTTGTGATAAGTGATAAACTTTTACCTTCTGGAATGTGAGGCATTTTGAACCAGTGTTTTGTACATGTTGCATTAATTTTGACTTGTCTAAATAAATGCATGCTCTTCTGCAGGTCTACATTCATTACAGACACAAAGAGTAAAGCGCTGGGAGGAATCTTTGAGAAGAACATTTTTGGGAGTAACCAACAGGATTTGAAGGAGCAGGATCTCAGGGTGTAAATGCAGTTTTTTTCCCCAGGTGAAGGTAAAGTCATAAGGTCTCAGCTATAAATAAATGTCACGTCACACGTGCCTCTATTTTTGCACTTGCGCAGAAACAAATGTGTGTTCTCCTTCCCTATCAAATTGTCCACCTCAGTTATGTGTCTCTCTGGAGCACAAAGGCGTATTCATGATGGGGAAGCGGTGCCTGAGGGGGAAAAAAAGTCTGGGGCTACACCCTGCAGTCCTCTCTCTCTCTCTCTCTCTCTCACACACACACACACACACACACACACAAACACACACACACACAGCAGCTCAACTTGTCTTGGCTGGGAAAAAACAGAGCAGAGAAAGAGAGGGACAAAGGGAATGAGATGTAAAGCCCGCCTGAGCTGTTTCTTGCCAACTACCATCACCAAAGACATGCCGTTAGCATTTTTGTCTTTCAGTGGTAGTCTCAATTTCCCTTTGTAATGTAATATTCTGTATTATCCACTACACCTGCTTTTTCTGCATTTTTTGGGGGGGCAAATAATAAACTATTACAGGTTTGTGTATGAACAACACACTTTAACCGCTGTTAATTTAATGCTCGGCACCACGTCTGGTAGCCTTTAAAAATGCATTGAACCTCCCTCACTACATGTCTGCTGAGAGCTATGTTTTGAAATGCTGCTCCAGATGTGAGTCTCTGCCCCCCCCCCCCCCCTGAGAGAGATGAATGGCTAGGGGGGCTGCAGGCTACCTACAGGTTCACATCCTTAATGAGCAGAAGAGTCTGCTGAGAGCAAGATATGATTGATAGCGCCGCAACAGAACTGAAAGAGGGAAATCGCAGCGAGGGCTTTTGATAAAGACGATGGGGTGGAAGGCTTTGGCAGGCGTCAAAGAGAAGGAATCTGGCAGCGGACTTGCCCGAGCTAGATGCCAGGAACCCGTCCACCATGCTGCAAAGCCGGTCCGCTTCCTCTCGTTACAGCCCCTCTCTGGTCTGTTAGTTCAATCTGAGCTGGATGTTCCTCCCTGTTGCGTGCCTCACTGTATTCCACAGAACACACTTTTCCCTCCAAGGGAAACAAATAGCAAAGGTGGAATTCCTGGCAAACAACTCCGGATGTTGTTGGCAGTGAGTGGAGGTGAAGCAAAGACAAGGGGGGTGGGGGGGGGAGATGGGCTATATTTATTGCCCTTACTCCTTAAGACCTGATATGTTTGAATGTTTTTTAATCCTCTCTGGGGCTAACAGGGTGTTAATGGTCCACTCTGAGTGAGTCGGTGCTTGTGACACTAAGTCTAAGACAGCACAGAAATGACATGAAGGAGAGAATTACAACAGAAGCTCGGAATTCAGCTAAATCGTCTAAACCCGCTTCCATTCAGCAGGCAGCAGTAATACAGGCAACCGCCACTTCAGGATTTGCAGCCAAGAGCAGTCCCTACAAAATAATGAAGTGAGGCTGGATGGATGCCAGGAGGGCGCTGGTTATGTCAGCCTGCATAATGTGTAAGACCAGGGTCTCTGTCATGTCATAGAGCGAGCTATTGACGGCCCTTATTCTCACAAATCCTGCAGTAATGATCATTCTACTACAAGTTTATCAAACAATGTACTCAGTTGAGTGAACATTGGGTAGCATAACCACTGTGCATTGACTAAAGCAATGTTGCTCAATCGACAGAATTACATTCAACAAAATGTTTAATTTTAGAAACTTTTGTTCTACTTATTTTTTTAATTGTCATTGTTCACTTTGCTTGATTTGAATTTTAAATAAACAGGCCTACTCTAAACATTATTTAGTATGCAATTACATTTTTTTTTTTTAAATAAACTTAACCTAACAATAAGTGATTGTCTATCTAGATGGTATGAGCACTTTTTTTGCCCAAAAAATTTGTTCGAGTCCAAATAGGATGTTGAAAGGTTTTTTTTTTAAATTAATTATTCATCTACGGACACAAAGACACATACATTCCAAGTCCAATAAACAACCTAGGCTTTGTTTGGGAATAACTTATGGCGGCAAAAATGGACATTACATAGCCTGCTTTCACTTTTCAATACTAAAGCCACTAAACCTGGTGCTAACACGACTACACATTCGGACACAATGAAACAATGTGAGCTTACCTGTCTTGAATTGTTTTGACCTCGTCCTCGGCTCCACACTTGCTTTGTGATAACGACTGAAATCCAAGGTGCGTTGGTGAAAAATGAAAAAGTCCTACTGAATAAACACCACAGTGTCCTCCGCTGGCAGCGCGGGGTTCTAATTTTAGCCTCCTAGCAGACACGCGAACCACACTGGCGGTTTAAATACCACTTATGTAATTACTAGTTAATTAGCTGGTTGTCTAAATACTTATCATTAAGCGCGCGCGTTTCTCTCGCAACACCCGCGCGAAGCATCCCCACGCGCTTTCCTCACTATCAAATGTGGACAGATGTTGCTTTTTCTTTTCCTCAATGAAATTAAAAAAAAAGAAGGTGGCCTGTTGTTGTTTCGCTGCGGTGGTAGTCCATTCGGGGTGTCTTCCCAGGCAGGAGGTTCCGAGCTGCTCACGTCGTTCCGGCTGGGTCGACAGTTGAGATAAATGTACGGCGGAGAAAACAACATCAGCGTCGCAGCTCCATCCCTCCCAGTCAACGACTGATGAGGAGTTCACGTGCGGCTCGGAATTTCCCCTACTCTCTTTGGCTCTCAAGTTGTAAGTGAAGTCAATTACTTATTGCGGCGGCTTTTAACCTTTCGACTTCGTTGAGGGCAGAAACTAGCGATCATGTTCTCCATCGATTACGCTGTCAAACAACAATCCGAAATTAAATTATATGTTTACTATCAATTTACATAAGATAAGGAGCAAACCTCACACACTTGAATCAGGGAATTGTCGGTATGTTTGATGCTTTAAACATTAATCAACCATCATCAGAGTCGATCAAAATGAAAGGTCTGCAAGCAACATTATTATTTTTTAATTATATCTATATTCTCACATTTTGAGAAATTGAAAGCAAATGTTTGTAATTTCTGCTTGAAAAACCATTACTTTCAAAACTGTTGCCGCTTGATTTAATATTTTTACAAATAATAGATCAACTACTCATTGCAGCTCTAATCTAAATTATTGCTGTTTTCCCCCCATGTCAATTGACTAATTGCTTCAGCTCTAATTATGTTACATTAATATTAGTTGATTGATTCGTGTATGTTTTTTAGGCCCGCTTACTATTACTCAGTCATCAACATAACCATACATAGATGCATACACCAGTTTTGCCTCATACTTGTTTACCAATCTATTCATTTACCTTTGAGTTCATTTTCCTTTCTTCTCCTTAATGTCACATTAATACCAATTTGTTTTGGCCTGCATACAGAATGTGTGATTGTCATTATTCTGACAGCCCTTTAAGGCAATCTAACACTTTCTTTGGATGGGCTGTGTGTTGGAGATCTGCTCTGCAGGGATGTGACTGACAAAAAGAGGGGAGGGAGCAGGCCCCTCTCATCTGTCATGCATTTCCCCTTTGATTCAGCAGCAGCCACTGAATCTTATTTTCCAGCATTTGTCCCCCTGGGCGCTTTGTTCTGTGTTCAGCTGTGGAATGTGCTGGAGAACATAGTTAATTGTAAAAAAATAACAAAAAAAAAAACCGTATATCTCTGATCTTGTTTTCTCTCTCTTTGTTTTCCGATAGCTTAAAACTACCACTGAAAGATTCAGGTTTTGTGCCAAGATCACACAAAGCAGTCGGACCTACGTCTATCCAAAAACCTATGGCATGAGAGATATTATCTGTTTGTGTGATAAACAAGTAGCTCCCAGTGATCAGCAAAGAGGAAACGATGCTTGTAGGTGTTCCCAATTTATGTGTTTTTTGTATTTTTAAGAAATAAAACAAAAATCAAGATTCAATTTGGATTCAAATCAGGAAATTATATTATAAATTATAATAGATATATCCAACTGATGGCATACGTCTTTTTGTATTTTTAACATCTGTACCTACACATGAACTAATGCCATTTTTATCAATTCCCTGGCATCCCAAAATTCTACAAAACCATTTTTCTTACAAAAATATTTGTCTTCTTTGAATATTTCTTTTTTATTTTCACTACTCCCAATAAGAGCTGAAGGCAATCTGCTTTCAAACGAGAACAATTAAAAGTTTTTTTTTTAAATAATACACTGTTCTGTGACAATGTGAACATGATATAGACTTAAATAACTGCATTAGGGCAGAGCTACTTAAAATGTACCAAAAGTCCAAACCATACAGTGTGAAAAGGTTCAACACTGTGCACAAAGTGGATGTTTGCTCAGATCAACACTAGTGTAGTGGCTTTAGGACAAATGTCAATATGTTAAGACAAACTGCGCCCACACAAGTGTTTTTTTCTTTTTCTTTAAACAATAATATCACATATAAATTCTCTCGATCATAAATCAGATTGTAAGACATTTTACAAATCAAACTCAGCCTGAAGTACAGAAGAAGAGTACATGTACAAGTACATTAAGACACTGTGACACAAGTTTGCTGAGTGATAAAACAGTAAGGCACCAATGCCGTCTGTGGCATAGGTAGTTTCCAAACTTAAAGGAAAAAAACAAAATCACCAATTAAAACCAGCATTGAAACTAAAGGATTTAAAAAAACGAGTTAAGAAAATAAAAGCAAAAAAACAATTCTGCAAAGCATAAACATATTGTTTCATATTATTGGATCACATCTTGTGAAAGATTAAGAGCTTGTGTTGGTTTGTACAGAAGCAAAGGAAGGCCATGATAGACCGGATTTTTAATGCAGCTGAATGCGTAATTGTGAAATAATTGAATAAACTGAATTTATAGCATTGAAATACAGTATTTTACTTTGAAAAGCATCTATCTCAATTTATGTGGTTTGAATTTCAAAACTTCTTTCGCTATATCATGTAGAAAATTCAAATGTCTGGATGATATTAGGTTCAAGATTTGGCGTCTACATTTCCCAATCTAATTTTAGAAACGTCTTGCTCATTTTAAAATTTTAGATCTGATAATGATCTGAACGTAGTTTTTCTTTCCTTTTGGGCACCATTTTTTTCCGTTTGAATTTGCATACTCAAAAAAAATAAAAAAACACATTTAAAATCAAGTGTAATTTCTAATTATTTTTAAGAGGGGAATTAAAACCACATCAATGGTTGAAAGCTCTACATTCAGTGGTATTTAAATGAACTAATTTTCACATCTAAATATTCAGTTGCTTGCAAGAATAAAAATCCTTTTGGCCTATTTAAAAATAAAAAAAATGTATCTTCCGTAGATGGCAGCAAGCATGTTATTCACGCTAACAATAGGATGTGTGGCGCTCTAAGGAAAGTGTGAGTCTGCATTTTAGATACATTTTCAGTTGCTATTTCTTTCTACCGTAATTTATTTGTATGAAAAGCTGTTGAAGAAACTCTTTCGTCACCAATCTTCATCATTCCAGGATGCACAACGATCCCCTTCTTCACTGACGATAAAGTCTTGACTGTGGAGCATCGCTGCCTTCAGATACCCACTGGCGGCGTGAAAGATCGCACTATTTCTATTCCTGCACACCTTCTGTTGATTCAACAAGATCACTCCCCTTTTTTCTGCAGGCAGAATTGATTTACTCAGGTCATATCAAATGATCCAGTCAAATCATACAACAAATAATGCAAGAGTGGATTTTTCTTTTTGTTGGAAACTTTTGGGGAGAACTTTGGATTCAAATGATATGCTGCATCTTGACATGTACATGTGAGCTACTGCCACACTATCTTTTTATCTTTCTGTACACGGTGTGCTTCACTGTTGTGCCGTAAAAGGCTGTGCTTCTGTTTCACACGTTTTAAAAAGCATCAAAGCCGGAAAGTCTCGACAGATTGTTTTTAAGATGAGCTCGGCCGGTCTTCGTCACGTCCCTTTCGCTTTGAGGGAAGGGAATGAAAAGAGGACCAGAGCTACCAGAGACACAACTGTGACTATATTCCTCTACACAAAATAAAGTAATGGAATAAACAAAAGCAATCCCGAATAGTATTGCTCACAGGGCGGGTTCATATGTGATTCACTATTTAACTGTCTTAACACAATTCCCTCCCCGTTATCGATACAAAAATAGATAAGAAAACATCTACTGTATATAAAGTATATGGCAGACAATCAAGAAAGTGGGTCACTTTGTTCTAAATACCGTTAATTATATTTAGAAATTGTCACACCCAATAAGTAAATGCAATAACTACCTCTATCACTACCCCCCACGCCCCCTTTACTGTACCTTTCCAGTCAACACAAACACACACACACACACACACACACACACATCCACTTGGTAAACACTGCACAAAGCTAGCTTTCACCACAACCACAGGCACAGTTAAGAGCACATGTATTTGTCTGTTGTCTGTAAATGAAATACAGTGAGAGAGTGGCCACAGCTTTAAAAAAAAAAAAAAATTACAACCCATTCGCCTGTAGACATTCCGCAAGTTTGTCAATGTACACTGTGGCTCCTATGGAAACCGTTTGAATTCCCTTCAGTGAGGCTTAGTGGTGCCGTGTGTGCTTTCTGTAATTATGGATGCAGGTCTGTGTGCTCTGAGGGTGTGTCTGTGTTTGTGTCTGTTTTTGTACTGGGTCCACATAAACATAAGGCAAGGGAATTCTGTGCGCGCAGCCACAGTACTTATTAGCACCGGAGCAGGTAAAAGAGAATAAAAAGGTAAAACATTTTTCTTCTCACCTGTACTGCTGTGATGTGTGCCCACTAAGATGTTTTTAATTCAAGAGATGCATATCAAAAAAAGTGTCTTTGAATATGACTCTGACATTATGAGGGACTTTTGAATGGTGGATAAACCAGGATCGCACAACCACCAAAGTAGGCTAACATGGCTAACATGTGTCAGTCTGTCAGTGCTTCAACAAACTGCTGCTTTCTACAAAAGATCGAGCAAGGAGAAAGGCTTATTTCTTCTCAACGATCACTACTGAACCATGACACTTCCACTATTGTATGTTGGCAATTTTATTTGCCAGACAAAAAGGATTTAGTTGATGTTTCTTTTACTTTAGTTGAGGCTAAAGACAATAAGACAATGGTGAGACGTTTTGCCTCGGCAGTGTTGAATGAGATTCATGAAAGTGTGGTAATTCAGCTCAAGTCTTCAAATCATTCTTCATAAGGTCCCTGGAAATCAAGAATTTGGCCACCACTTCTTTGGACTTCGACATATCTTCCAACGTGCCTCTATCCCCAGAGTCCTGTGCACGTTGTTGAGTTCAACACATCATTGCAGTGAATTTGCAGTAGACATATTGGGACGTGGCGCATTTAGGTAGGCTTTGGCAAATAATAATCAGCAGCATTTACAACCTGATTTGTATCCACATTCAATTTATGAAACTTGTTTACTCATGTCCTCCCTGAACAGAAGAAGTGGTGCGTTTTGTGTTTAGAGCCAAAGAAAACAAAAACATCAACCGGGCTCATTCATCAACCCTGTTCTCAATCCCAACTGGTCACATACTTGCACTTGGTCACACTTTGCGTCACTTTTTTAACGAGCTGGGTAGCCCTACACGTCAAACCGTGACGCTCCACCACTGTTAACAGTTTTAAAACACGTGGTTAATGTTGTGAATTCAAACAAGACTGCTTTGTTATGTTTACGAGACAAAAACTACTTGGTAAGGCTTAGGAAAACAGCATGGTATGGGTTAAAATAAGTACATTTGTCAGGTAAATGTTACTGTTAAATGTTACGTACGGACATTATCAGTTGAAAGCCCGGCTCGCCTCCCGCGGACGCTAAAGGGGCCTTGTGTGCAACGGCATCGGGGTTAGGGCTTTGACAAAACATCTGTATTTGACGACCTGAGAACGAGACTGGTTGCTACATGACGGACAGGGTAGCTAGCGGTAGTGATGGCAGCTTCATGTAGCCACACCTCTTGCTTAAACAGGAGAAATTCAAACTCAAGAGAAGTAGCGGTGTTGTTTTCTCTCAGGCAGGGCATAGCTGAAAATCCCTGGATTTGGCGGCATGCAGATTGCAACAAGCGGAATAGTAACTTTCAGGACCGTCGCCTTGCTCACTACTGTGAGAGCAACGGAATTCGTGCGGCGGCTGGCGGTACCAGTTTTACAGGCGTGATGGAGAACTACTGTGGCCTTCAGGTAACGTGAAAGGCCTTATACAGTATAGAGCCGGAGTCTTGATTTGTCCGTTCTGAGCCACTGTAGAAACATGGCGGACTGCGTGGAAGAAGACACGCTCCTTATGTAGATATGAAGGCTTCTAAGCTAAGAAAAACACAACTATTCTTACTTCCAGTTAATACTATATTCCATTTCTGCTAATAGATTCCCTTAAATACTACACCCTGGTCCTTATAATAAATTATTAACTGTTAGTTATTAATTGCTAAGAGTTAACCATTGAAAAACTGTGGGTGTAGTTTGTTTGAGGTTCTGCTAACATAAGTGAACAAGCCTAAACTGCCACTGGATTTTGATTTAAATGTTGTCTCACTTACTCTGACTGATGCACAAAAGAGCTTTTTCCCAAGTAAGCCACGCCCACTTCAAACCAACGCAAGGAGAGAGAAACACGGAGCAAGACGACAAATATAGAAATGTGAAATTAAACAAAACTATTCTCATGTCCTTGGAACACGTTGGGTTTATGTGGGACCACATCGTCGCAGGAGTTTCATAGTGAGGAACCGTAAGCTGTCTTTAACCTTTAACAATGGCGGTGAAAAGTCCATGATAAAAAGAGAAAAAATAACTTACTACTACTGATTTGAAAAGTCCCATGTTCTGGCTTCGAAATTGAAAGCTATTTCTTTGGTCAACCCTTAAATTCTTGACCTACAGTTGTTGCACGCAGGCACATCAACAAACGAGTCGGGGCTACCTTTCTGGTAGAATTAAGGATAATCCTGACGTCAGTAGTTTGAGCTGGAGGTGTGGATACACAAAATCATTGGTCCATAATTTACGTAACAACGTCATCCAGAACCGGCTTTTTGGACCGTTTCAACCAGTTAAACGGACAAAAACAGAGGAGCCATCTACAGAAACGTCAAGGTCGTTACTGGCCGTACAACTAATCACCGGCAGTCAGCGATTTTACAAACAGCGCCGTGAAAATGCTTATGTTGTGCAAAGTTAGAGACACACTGTGTGCTGTGTCTTTCCCTTCATCACCCCTGCCCCCGGTTCATCTGTCCCAGCTGGAATTGATCCATTTCTCGCCTATCTGGGAGGACAAGTGCTCTGTGCAGTTATCCTCACGCACTCTCTTCAGTTGTTCTCCTGCTGCTAGGACTCCAACAAACTGTGCCAGCGGCAAACCTGCTGTCCTTTAGACTCTTTCATCAGAGTCCAGTGGGTGAGCTCCTCCTCTCCAGAACTGTTGAGGCCGAGCGAAATCCAGCCAATCATCTCCTTACGCTTCATGCTGCGCTTGTTGTAGACTGAGAGGATGAGCGTGACGTCGGACAGCTGGAAAAGAGCTACCTGGAAGACGAACGTCTCTTTGTATGTTGGGTTGGGCTGACCTCGACAGATGGATGTCTTACACTTGGACATCTCGTGGCCCATGGAGTTCAGTAGAGTCAGCTTAACATATGTATCTGAGCAGGAAACAGGCGAAGTAGACAATTAGAGGGGGAAGTGATGTGAACCTTTAGAAATAGTATGGCACCTGAGTACTGGATAATTTTTGCAAAATCCTTCTGTTTCTCCCGTGTATTCGCTTTGAATTAAAGCACCGCTACCTGCTGCAGCTGTGTTTCCTCTGCAGCAGAGTTTGACCCATTTTCCCCACAAAGCATTTGTTGTTGTAATAACGTCACTGCAGTTGATGTACACGATCATGACCACATAGGATGCGGTTTTCTCCTGATCAAACACGAAACGCAGCTGCGAGTGTTCCTGATAACACAGAGCGAGAACTCAAAGGGTGCGAACGGCGTTACTTTTGTCTTGTTGCTATGCAACTACTGTATGTCTAACCTGAAGTGGGGGATAATTGTGTCGATAAAAATGGACTAGAAAAAGTTCGTAATGCCTCTGCCTGTGCTTAAGAGGATAAGGAGCCTCTTCTAAAATGATGATGATGTACCTAAAATGAACGTTCGTCGTCAGGAAAGCCCTCCAGGAGCTACTATTATTTTCTCTGACTTTGACAAGATGTCAGTGTCATGACATACATAGCATGACGCGTGCTTGCTGCAAACAGATGAGGATGTTCAAAAACATGTGCCAAGTCACTGCGTCACGACAACGGTAGTAACCTTTCAGACGCGGCACGAAAAACAAACAAAAAAACCCCCCAGAAATCTAGCGTCAAGATCCTTGTAATCAAAGACAGAAAACAAATTCTTTGGACATGTTCCACACGAGCAATATTCAAGAATGTACATCCAGTACAGAGCGGTTATGTTCGTGATAAACTTTAACCCAGCGCATTCCCTTCTATTTCAATTGTAAGCCAGTGCATATTCCAAAAGATCCTCCTCAATAAATCTCATTCATTTAACCGCGACGAGAAGAAAAGGAAAAACACTGGCATTATCGAGTGATTCAGCATTCACCGTTTCCTTTTTCACCCCTCATTTCCATGCAGAAACCATGATATAAACTGAAGCCGCAAATCCAGCGGAAAGTAAACGAGGCAAGACTGGCAATCACAATGGGTCTTTGAGAGTGTTTCGCCCCTCGTCTACCATGATACTCCGTAATAATGCTGTGTATTATGTTCCTGTCGAAGAGGGAGTATAAGGAATGAATTGCCGGCTTTCATGCTGTCGAGTGCCAGCTGCCTTCCAACGCCTAGCTCACCGCCTTGAATCACACATTCAGTTGCTCTCTTTGACATAAAAGCACAGTGAAAAAAATAGCCTTGATTTCTTTTTTGACTGCTGCTGAATGGGCTCTGTAGAGCTGTGGATGTCTTAAGTGGTCAGTAGCGGTGATGCATGGCTCTTTGGTATTGTTGCTGAATGAGAGGGGCTGCGACTGATGATTAACTTTACTTGTCGCCTTGGTACTGTTTTGAAATGATAGAAAAAGGATCTCTGAAATTGCTCCGCAGCTTTCACCACGCTCTTTCCACTTCGCACGACGCACAAAGTCAATCAAGGCCTTCATAAGGATTTTGCACAAAGATTTTTCTCAGTGTTACCAGATGTGACTATTTTTTTTCTAAATGCAATTTGTATACAGTACGTGGATATGCTATTCAGGAGAGCACAAACAATATCAAATATCTGGCAGCTAGTCATTAGTCACAGACATTCATAAATACAAGGAACAAAGCAATTAATGGCAGGACATTACAGTGTGTCTTCCAGATGAATATTTATGCTCTACTCTGTCACAGAAGTCCTGTTTCTGTTTCAAATGCTGTAAGCAGAACTGAAAAGAAAAAAAATTTAAAATTACACCCAAAGCATGCCAAAGCAAGTGTACTGTTGGAATAAAGACAGCAGTGGATGACGCACAGCATTCCCTTCTATCTGGCCATTAGCCACCAAGCAAACAGGTTGAGTTAGCATAATGAGTGCTACTTCTGATGAAGACACGAAGGACATGCAGGCATCACGGGCACCAACACAAGATCAACACGACACAGGGAGTGAGAGGGGATGCAGGGCTCGTGCATAACATGACATACACATTCAAAAAAAACAAGGGAACAGGGTCGACAACACGCAGCTATCTTCATGGACAAGTGATAGAATTTTAAAGAGTAAGGAGTCACAAAGGACATGTGAACGTGAAGTAAGCGCTATAGTTGCTATAGTTGCAATAGTTGCAATCGTCCCTTTCCCCAAGTCATTTGGATTTTGCATTTTTACTTTTTGATAAGAGTTAGATGAGCACAGTCATGCCTGTTACAGCCAGCAGACTGTTAGCTTAGCTTAGCATAAAGACTGAAAATGGGAAAACAGGTAGCGGGACCATCAGGAACTCCAAAGCTCCCAATTTAAATTTTTTAATCTCTCGTCACTTTAATCCATACAAAACCGAAACGTAAAAATGGCACGTTGCGTTTTCACGAGGGTTGTGTGTTGCGCTATTTCTTGGCGCAGTAACAGCCAGGCAATAAGTGGAGACAGAGCGGAGGGATTTTGTTGCCTTCCGACAGCTGGCTGTTACCGCTTGTTTCCAGTCTTTATGCTATGTAGCGTCTTATTTACTGTTCAGGTCTGAAAGTGGTATTGATCTTCTCATCAAACTCTCTGCAGGAAACGGAATATGCTCATTTTCCAAAATGTCGAACTGTTGCTTTAAAGTCAAAGAATCTAATCCGAATTAGAAAAGAGAGCGCCTGACAGTCCAGCCACACCCAGTGTACATTTCTTGGTTGTCACATTCTTCCTTTTTAATCATAAATAATTCAGTTTTCCAACTATTTTTTTGCGGGTAATGCTTTACATATCATCATGCAAACCAGATAAGTATATAAAAATTGTTGGAAAAGTAAAAGAGGTCAATTCCAAATGTCGACCAATGGGAAATGCTTTTGTGTTTGATTGACTGCGTCCATGAAGATAGTATGAAAAGGTCCAGAATTCAATCTCACTTTTATTCGGCAGGGACAGACTCACCTCTGATAATATAAACCTGTCCACCTATCAAGTGTTTTAGACAACAGAACAGCCCATCTGACAACAAGGGTTGGGCAGCAATAAGGGAAAAACAACGGACCAAGATGTCAAAAAGGTAGTAGGGGGAGAGAATGTCAGGGGCAGACATAACAGAAGATGCAAGGGGAGAGAAACAGGGCCATAAGGCCAACAGCGTGGCACAAAGTTCAACAAGAGGCCGTTTTTTGTTTGAACTTGCTGCTCAGAACCCTGGAAAGTGACCAGTAAATGAGGGAAACCAGGGATCAGACCAGAGGGAAACTGTAAAAGCAGGCAGCTGAGATACAGCGGGACTATCTTTCACTTGGCAAGATGTGCACAGTTTCTCTCGGGCTCAGTCTATATCGACAAAGGTCTGTCACGTCAGTTTTGACCAAACATTTTATCACGGATGATTCGAGCTCCTCGTTTGTGCCATTTACAATGTATGCTAGTTTAAGGGGAACAAACGATTTGTATACAGACAATAGAGGAGACAACTTCGAAGGCTTGAACACAAAAAAAACAAAAAAACAAGTTGAAACAAATCTGTAAAATATTCACATTTTGATTGAAGTTTAGTGTAGAAAAACAATATCATTGGTTGTGACATTTGCTGTAGAAGCAGATAATAGTGGCGTTATCGCATGAAATATATGTACAGCTGCCTAAACAAACGTCCCTATGCACAGACTCAACTTGAAACAGTTTGAACAGTATTTCACAGTCAAATGAAACGTTTTGGAGTACTTACTAGGTGGCTTGTTGGCAGCCAGGTTTTTAAAATGGATGCCTTTGATGATCTCCACAGAGAGGCGTCCTGTCGTGGCATTGTACACCAGGCCCACGAGGATCTCTGGTGTTGAGGTCTGACTGACTGACTGGAATGATGAGGCGCTTTCACTGCATGTCATGTCGGACAGGCTGACCTGGGATTCACCTGCCTGAGAATGTTTGCAGTTTGACATTCAGGAAATAGTTTGCTGGTATATCTATAACAAAACTCACAGTCAATGCTCCCCTATGTGATGCAATATGAAGACTCCCAGTACCACTTTAGTTTCCTAACACTAGCAACAGCATTTGCAAAACCCAGCGTACAAATGCACGCTAATTCTGATGACAGCACTTAACTACATCTGGCTATTGACTTTTCATTAAGCCCTGCCCATAGTTGGTGTTGAGAAAGATACATTTCCCTGTCAATGTGTGCTCTTTTACAGTGTTGCGATAAACAATAAAAGGTAAGTAAACTCCTTGTTGAATATGTGCATACCCTGGCGGTTTCAGACATGCTTTTTCTGCTTTATACTCTGAAACTGTATTTAGATTGATGTCACATTTAAAATTCTAGGAAGAGAAAAAACAAACCACCACAACCAAATTGATTGTTCTATTTGTGTCCCACCACCATCTATTCCTCATACACATTAAACCAGCGAGCCAAAAGGAAGGAGCTGCTTAGATCTTTATATTCTCCCAAGCTGTAAAATATGACCTCTTTTTTGAAAATGCTTTTCCAAACACATGAAACCTCGTTCTACAGAGAAGAGCAATTAGTGAGGTGCTGAAACTTTGATTCTACTTACCGGGAGAGCGCAGCATGGGTCTAATATGACTGGCACGGACATTTTGCCCTGAAGGTTGAGCTTGGTAAGGTAGAACACCTTTTCCCCGAGCACCTTCTCCTTCTTCATCCGCCGCATACTATAAAGGCGGAATCGGATGGCGAAATTGCTGATCATCTCGGACTCCACGTGGCTAAAGCGGAGAGTCTCGGTGAATATTGGGCACGGACCTCTCTGGATTCCTGTCTTGGCTCTCTGCTTCTTGGTGGGCAGCAGCACTAGGTGGACCTGCCAGGAGATGTTGCCCGTGCGTTTTACGGAGGGAAGATCCGATGCTGCCATGATGGTGACTGCCAGCTGCTGGTCCTCCGAGTCATAGTCGAAGACCACGTCCAGAGTGCCGTATCTTGCAACTGAATCTGGATCATAACCTTTAGGGAGCTGAGCTGCGGATCCACGGGCGGACATGTCCTAAAGAAACCGATAAGATGTTCAATGTGCAATAAAAACCTCAATATACATTTCCAGTCATATCCTGCATCACTGGCATTTACCTCTGGGCTGAGGACAGCTGTACTGTCACTGGGCACATCTTCCTCGTAGCCCTTGTTGAAGTTACTCTCAGTCTCGTTGCCGTCGCTGCACTCACTGGGGCATTTGCCAAAAGACAGGTGGGGACTGCCGCTGGTATAGGACAGATCACACTTGGCGTCTCCCAGGTCAGACAGTGTACAGGACATCCTGGGAGAGCCGTTCTCGTCCTGATAAGGAGGCGGCTGAAGCTCGTCCAGTGGCGGCGTTCGTCTCATCCTCTGGATGCAGTTGGCTGGTTGGAAGGAATCAATCAATCAATCGAATGTTTTTTACACAGCCCAATATCATAAACGCTAAATTTGTCTCAGGGGGCTTCACACTCTGTAAAGCATTCGACCCCCTCTGTCCTTAACACTAAACTCCCAAAAAGAAATCCCTACAAATAACGGGGAAAAAGTGTAAGAAACCTCAGCGAGAGACTGAGGAGGATCCTCTCCCAGGACGGACAGACGTGCAACATAATAAAATTACAACATAGACAATCTATGTGACAGAAATTATGACGTGAACATATATGAAAAAGATGGATCCAGGAGGATGTCAAAAAGCTCAAGGATTACAATTATGTACATATTACATATCATATGATTTTTATTTGAACGATGTGGAGAAAGTTGTTCTCGTGGTTCTTACCCTTTCTAGGCACGCCAGCATCAGTGCTCTACCAATGGGAATGTTGGTCGGTTGGACAGGTGAAAGTAAGAATATCGAAGATTTTCATTCAAATGAATGCCTGTAAAGTCACTATCTATTACCGAATGAGGTAGAAGAATGGTTCTGGAGACTATGGCCCACTGATAACAGCCCCTTGCATTTGAAGTATTACGAATTGGGTGTCTGTGGTGACATTCCCTGGAAAAAATCCCAAGCGGCCCACGGTGACTGTCACCCAGCAGGGGTTGGTCCGCCAGAAAGGGTAGGCGGAGCTAACGCAACACACTCTTGAACTCACTTGTGTGTGACGTGGCGCAATGTTTATGAACAAACAGAGAAAAGGTCGATGTCTACAGATGAAACTACAGAAACAAGTGCCACAGTGCCGCAATTTCTGCTTATCGGCATCGGTGCCGCCAAGGAGAACCTAGCGGAGATCTTCGAGGTTGTAACTTTAAATACTTGACTAAAAACTACAATTTCTCATTGGATGGATTGCCATGAAATTTGGTACGACCATTCATGATCCCCAAAAGAATGAAGTCTATTGACTTTGGTGAGCACTTGACTTTCCATCTACAGCCACCACAAGTCAAGTGTTCACTTATCCTGTGAAATATCTCAGCGTTGCTTTTATGTCAATGTATAAAGATCGACATTTCAGCAAAACTGAGTTCCTTATGATCCTTATTCTTGCTAAAGAAGGCTATCTGCCAAAACATCTGTCTGTATAAGTGAAGTACAATAAATGCAACTTTCTCATTCTCTTTTATCAATGGCGTGTCATACTGGCATTAACATTTAGCTCAAAGCACCGCTGTGCCTAAGTATATCCTCACAGAGCTGCAGGCTGGAGACACCTCCACGGCAGCAATCATTGTAGGCAACGCAAGTCAATTTGATTTGTATAGCATATTTTATACACAGTATAACTCAAAGTGCTTTACATAAGACATTGACACAGCAACAAAAGGCTGAGGAAAAAAACTGACGAAATAAGTGACGAAATATACCGAATTGTGCAGATCCAAACACACCCTACGTTTTAAACAAACCCAAAGGCAAACAGCTATTTTAGGTCAGATTTAAATGTGAGAAGCAAGTCCTCTTGACATTTGTTCCAGATCTGTACAGCATTGCAGCTAAAAGCAGCCTTCCCATCTTTGGATTGAGCATTATGGATGGAGAGCATTATTCACAACATAAGCTGATAAAGTAGTGGTTTCATTTTGAAGCAGACTGAGTCTAAAATATCTTAATCCACTTTGAACAATAATGGAGAGAACAGGAGGGAAGGTGGAGAGAGAATGTGCACCTATGTTGTAATAACTTTACAGAGCACTAGATTACATCTCAGCAAAGGCTAAAGTTACTGACAGAGAAGGACTCATTATTAAAGGCTTACACAGTCATTTATGCATATGTACTTCTGCATAGCCTTGTCATTTTGTTCTAATTTACTGAAGTTCGTGTAAATGTTTAATCTGTAGCTCCACCTCAATATAATTCAGGTTCTTATTTCCTGGTATAATACAGATCCTCCATGTAATTCTTCTGCACTGAGTCATACACTGTTGTGTGCAATTTATCATGTATTTCAATTTCACTCTGACAAATGGAGCTTATTCTGCCCGTCCTAGTGAGCATAATGTGCTCTGCGAGAGGAATCTTTTGAATGCGCGACCTAAATAAAACATCAGATATGCACCATTAAAGGACTGAACTGAATACTTCTTAATCTGCCACAGATTTCATGCCTCTCACCTTTCTAAATGATTCAGTTTGCCTGGAAGGCAGAGAATAAGGCTATACTGAGAGTCTCTGTGGCACTTATAAAGAAGCTTGACTAGTGTTGTCAGCTGCATTCTCAAATCTGCCTCCCTTGTCCAATTTGGATTCACAAAAAATTGAGCAGCCGATGCTAATACTCCCATAGGGACACTGGCGAAGAGTGCTTTAAGCCCCGGTCTCTTGAAAAAAAAAAGAAATAAGGAAAACAAAAGATGAAGAAGAAAATAACTTGGAGGAAAAAAAAAACATCTTCTTTTTCTGTCTCCATAACTTTTGGAAAAAGCCAACACTGTGATGACGTAATCCTCCCATTGTTCCAGCTTTCTCCCAAGTTCTTGAAACTTTCACTCTTAATAATGTCAGTTAGACACCACCTCAAAGTGGCACATAACAGTGGTAGGATGGAGGCAAAGGAGTCTAAAACTAAGTGTCAGGGAGGGCTTGATAAAAGGAGCAGATCCATTTTGAGCATCTTTTTTTCTGCTGAGCCGGGGGCGGTTGATTTGATGGAAGCTGCTGTGTAAAAGCACTACTCGCTTCTCCAGCCCGCTAATTGGGATGGTTACCATTCCTCCTCTCGTCAAACCCACCCTTCCTTCACAGAGCTTCATCCCCTCTGTACTGGCAGGCACCTTGTTTTGCCTTCTTGTACCTCTGTAAGTGGGGAAACAGGTTGTGTTTTGTGAAACCAAATAAATATAAAGTAGAAGTATAAATATCTTAGATGACAAATGAGCGGAGCAGCACTTTATTGTCGTTTTCGTGGCTGCTAGGACCCCCCCTCCTCGAGCGGCACCTTCTAGTTTTACAAGACAGTAAGTCCAGATTTCAAAGCAACAGTTAAACATCATGACTATCAATCAGTACTTATCAATAATGCAAGCAGTGAAGGCTCCAACCCCTTTAGGCAAAAGAGCGGAATCACTTAATGGAGTATGCTGCTGTCTAATGAAAGTTTGTAACACAAGTATCATCACCCAGATTTAAACACAGCAACGTATCCCTGAGTTTCATGCAAACAAGGAATACGTTATAATACTGTACATATTATGGCGGTTTTTATAGATCTGTATATGGCTATACAGTAAAAACATACTGTGAGAATGGATTGACAAGGTGTTTCGCGCCTCTTTGTGTGTGTGTCTCTGAGAATTCTTCATCAACTGGCTTCATTTCTTCTTTTTTTGCTTTTATTTGACAGAGGACAGTAGAGAAATGGGGGGGAGTAGGGGTATGACGTGCAACAAAGGTCCCATGGCCAGAATGGAACCCAGGACGTTGGGGTTATATGGCATGTGCTGTCACCACTCGGCTCCCAAGGCGCTCTGGCTTCATTTCTTCATTAGTTCAACCTTAGGAAATGAGTCTGTATTTTCTCTTTCCTTCTTAATTTGCACGTTTACGGGCATCAACAAAGAGCCCCACTTGGGTGCGTTACCCTCAGCCAGTATGCAGGATGTGCAGCCTACTCTCACTCCCAGGTCGTCAAACACCGCCATGTTGCCCATCGGCGTCACACGCAGGCACCGTTTACTTGTATACAAAGTGGCTAATAACAGCTTGTTTTACCGCTGTGTGTTCTATGTGCTTCAGTGTTTCCCCTGTCGGTCTCTCTCCTTCGCTGTGTGCTGAGATCAATGTGGCGGTTTGACCGACAAGCACACACACACACACAGAGCAGACAGGCCACACAGCATGATGAAATGTGCGCTTTGGCTGCATTTATTCAAAATCCTGCACCTCGTGGATAAATTGTTGTGCGGAGGTTCGGCTATGATATTTGTGCTTTAGAACGTAACCACCGTGAAACAATCAGATCATGTACGTTTATTTCTCCGATGTACTGCTTTGTTCTCGCTAACGCTGTTCCCTCACTTCATTTACAATCTAGCTTGCACGACCACCGCCGCTCCCTCTCTCTCTCTCGCTCAGTAGTTGAGCCAGCGTGGGCCAACTTTGAATGCTGCGTGTTTACAAACCGACAATGCGACCGACTATACGCTAAAATTAGCACCAAGACCGGAATCAGGGAAAATGGCTGGCTATGTTCCAAAGTAAAAACATCCATTTACTACCTCTTAAACTCACTAATTAATTTGCATATTATATCTTGCTTCTTTTGAATTATTCAAAAACTGAAGTATAAAATTGACACGTTGTGATTACAGGTAATTAGGTGCAGGACTAAGCACAGAGCCAGGCCAGCTGTTTCCCTGTCACTATGCTAGCATGAAGCTAACTCTCCTTGCTACAGCTAAGTATGAAAGTCGGATCAACTTTCTCATCTCTCGCCAAGAAAGCAAAGACCTCTACGACTTGTTCATGATGCTTTTGAGTACCACTGACATCTTTTTTTTTAATATATTTTCCCCATGACCAAAAATATTGAGTTCTGCAGTGTGAGGAAGAATTAGAAACGCTTCCAACCGGAGAGTCAAGTTTTCTTTCATTTCTCATCCAAAGCAGGATATCAGACTGACAACTCATCACAATGAAAACAAGGTTACAATTCTATAATTAAGGTAAGGTGATTGAATCATTCCACTGACGCTGAAATAATTCCTGCAATAAGTATTGTGACGCGCTGCAGTGCAACAATGTCCTCGTCGAGCGGTCACGACAGCACGCTAACCTCAGAGAAGAGAACTGGTCCGGAGAAAACCTCCGATTATTTCTTTCTTACTGCTTACTTCCTATTTTGGGAGGCTGTGCGATGCCACCGGGGCACCCGCCCTGCCTGATTCTGCAGCCTCTGCACAATCCTCCTCATGTATAATACATATGTCCTGAGGATAAAGCTCTTCATACTCATAGACAAACACGCGCATTAGTGGGAGTCGAGAAAAAATAACAGAAAATACAACAAATAACTCAAAACTTTGAAAACGACTTGTTTGAAATGAAGTGTACTCTTTCAGCTATATCATGAATTCTATAAATACATGTATCTACATTTCTAATAATATTATTTCTGTTTTGGAGGGAAAGAGGAGAAAATTGCTGATCCATGATGACTTGGTGGGTGAGAATATCGCAGTCATCAAAGCCTTACCACAGGGAGGAAACTAACAAACCTCTAGTTGTCAACCAAAGTGCACACCAGATTAGATCATCATCAGCCGAATCAATGGCCGTTTATCATCGGGAGAATAGATTTGAGCTGCTGTGGCCCTACTCTACCTCTTAGTTGGCTCAGCAGGCCGTTATCATCTATTGGTAAGCTAGATCTCCGCAGGGAGGTTCAAAATAGTTAGGCAGCGACCTCTAGTGTCAGTAGAGATTATGACGGGACGCAGAGGAGGATGTCACGTAGTTTAAAGAGCGACACATTCTGCACAGGGATTCAGGGTTAATGAATGGGTCAAACCAAAACAGGACTTTCACCCAAGAGACTGGGACCGAAAACGTCAACTTACTTAAAAATTAATTTACGTGAGGTACGTAACATACTTAATAAACGGACGTATTTCAACCCAAACCAGGATCTTTTCGCAAACATTCCTCTCCTCTCCACTTTTTTACTTTACAAAAAGAAATAATCTGCTTCCAACGTTGAATATTCTAAATAATCCTTCAAACCTTAAAGGGTATTTGACTCAGACAAAAGCAAACTCAAGACCTTTCAAATCTGAAATGTTGTTATATAAATAATCCAAGTAAATTTCAAATTATTGCTGTCGGGCACAGATGACTCAGATCCCTGCTTCTCTCTCCAACAAGGAACACTGACTACATAACACTTACAATGCAATGACTTACTGCTATAGAAAACAAGTCAGTAATGACTCTCACCAAAGAAAACCCTCAAACGTCTTGAATCCAGTGGAATGCTTCTGCAAAATACATTCAATGAAAAGTGACAGTATTGCTGTATCTTGTTTTTCTCCAAAGTCCTGGTCCCCTTAATTTAAGAATACAGCGAGTGTCCTTACAAACATGGCCCGTTACGGTCGGTGAAATCCAGCAGATCAATCTTCTCACTCCGCCCAACACTGGGATGGGTCGCAAAACCCACGATGGGTCGCAAAATACATTTGAGGGGTCTCGAGATGATCAACAGAAAAAGAAAGTATGTTTAT
Organism: Bovichtus diacanthus; assembly: GCA_943590825.1. Taxonomy (NCBI): domain Eukaryota; kingdom Metazoa; phylum Chordata; class Actinopteri; order Perciformes; family Bovichtidae; genus Bovichtus; species Bovichtus diacanthus. The sequence continues at coordinate 3,075,069 of CALSBV010011913.1, forward strand.
GCGCCACAACATCATGCTTAATATTTTAAACTTCCGTCTAGTCGTAGCTTTTGTTCTTGTAAATTACTTACTATTTTAATTTCTTTTAAAAAGGAAACTAATAAGTCAACGATTAAACTGGTCTCAACTGGTAGACAAGGGGTTGGAAGTATTAAAACGTAACATAATTAAATCAATGAAATGAACATTCAAGCTAAAGATCCCCTATATAGCACACAATATGATCATAAACTGAATATCTTGTCAGTTAGTCTCAGTCGAACAAGCAATTTCAATTCTTCACAATGTGCATTTTCACTATATTCACACATTGATGAATCAAAATGAAATGAGTCAGAGTAGACAGTGTTTAAATAAATAAATGTTGAGAGCGGTTGTTCTAAACAGTGGTCTCATTCAAACTCCATTTCTGTTTAAAGATAAATAGGACTGTTAATGAGGTAAACTGAACAGAATATTGTGAATAATTGGCAGACTAGTGAAGAATGATCTAAATTTAGATCTGAATTTGCCCTGCAAGTGGACAACAACTAATCAGCAATGTGTTAAAGACGCCATGTTCTCACACTTGCCTGACTGAGCCACTTGACAAGCATCACTGATTAGCTCAAGCCTCAAAATGAAGAATCCCTGTGAATGTGAAACGGATAATTATTGAATGATATCAAAGTAGTCTATTGTGTTCCAGTATTGATTGGATGATGCACCTCTGCTTCAACAGAAAACGTGTTAGTATTACAAAAGCGAAAATCATCTTCAGGAATCGCCGTGTTTGAGCCCCAAATTACTGAAACATGTTGATCTATGATATCACTGAACAGCCCGGACTGAGGATGCAGGGACCATCTAGTGGTTATGAGGAGACATACAGCTTATGCAGCACTTGTGTAATGACGACCTTGTTCAGTGCATCGCTTCTTCACTAATGGAGTCAGAAGGATGTCACGCGCTATTTATCCCTCAGCTACGCATTCAAACATTGCTTTAAATAGAGTTTACCAGACACTCTGCATTAGAACCCAGCGTCTTATAGGACACAAAGCTGGTTGGGGCATGATTCACCTCTTGAGGACCCTGGCAAAAGATTAAGATTGTTTTTGTCTTTGAAAAACACCGTCACACATGAACACGGCGGATTTCTGTCAGACGACGTCCAACACGAGCATGTCAGATTTGCATCTTTGTATGTGTTCAATATGATATCGTTCTGCAGGTTATCACCGCCTGAACTTTTTAAAAAGGTATCAGGTATATGATTCATAAAAATCCACAACATCCGGGTTTACATTTACAGTTATTGTCACTATTTTTATTGACTCATTTTCCTTATTTAATTTTGTTCTACTTTTTCGAGCTCTTGACAAAAACAGTAAGATTGACAGCCCCCTCATGTCTTTCCGGTAGTCTTAAGATAAAGTTTCCGCCAGCAGCCACTTACAGTAGCTTAGCTTAGCATAAGACAGGTAGAAACGGCTAGCCACGTGCACTGTTGTTTTTAACTTATGTGACGGAGTAGATATTTCTTTTTCTCCGTTTCACAGCTCTTGCACTTTTATTTGAAATATTCACTTTACAAATCTTATGAAGGATTTGTCACTTTGCCATTGCACTCTCAAATTCCCTTTACTTGAACTCATGTATACCTACTGGTAACCTCGTTGATGATTGGAGGTTTTTCAAAACATTAAAGGAGTTGTCATAGGAAGTTGCACTCCTACATCTGTATGTGTGTGAAGCCTACTAAACCTACAGTTCAAATAAATTGCTTTGGAATACATTTATATTTAATGCAAAATTGCAATGCAATGCATGATTCCATGCAAAAACAGCTCTGGTTTCCAAACTTTATCGGTACAGACAGAGTGGTATCAACAGTCTTATTTAACTCTCAGCAATCAACTGAATAAGCATTTTTTCCCAAAATGTTCAACTATTCCTTTAAAGACTTAATCACACAGATTAAAAAAAATGAATTTTCCACCTATTATTTAGCCATTGACTGCTGTTACTGCTGCTATCACTGCTGTACCTGAATGAATCCAACACAACAATAACGACTTCAGTATATGGATGTCGAGTGTGTCGCACACCCTAAATGATTGATTCACACTCATGGTGAAAATGAAATGTGCATGTCGAATTAAAGGCTGATCCAAATAGGCCAGTGCCAGTGTTGTCCTGTGACTCGGTCTATTTTGAAATAAAAGAGGAACCTGCCTTCCATCCGCCCACGGTAAACGCCTTGTGATGTTGAGTTGGGCAGATGGGAAACAGGGATGCATCAAATAAATACAATTTAAAAAAAAAAGAGAGAGAGAGTATGAGGCTGTGGCTGTGCAGATTATACAGACAGTTGACTGTTTCGCAACCCTCCCGCGGAGAGTGTGCTGAAAGGGAGCAGCGCTTTGATCACCTCTCTGGATTAACTGACAGTGTGTATCCGTGTGTACACCGCTGTGTGTGTGTGTGTGTGTGGGGCATTTGTGTTTGTTAGTGCGGGAAGAGGCTGTGCATTTGGCCTCGAGCTTCCTGCAGTATCTGTATTAATCTATTAAACAAGTGCAACTTCTCATTGTTGAGGCATCCTTTGTGGATGTTTTTTTTTTGGAAAAATAAACAAAAAAAGTCAAAGCGATTATGAATAGCGTTGACCCTAAAACTGCGCCGTCTCTATGTATGAATACTAGCAGGGAAGAACACTAGTTTTTCTAAAGAAATTCACAATTCGACTGAGAGCCTACCGTCGTCGGCCGAGGCTTCACTGCTGTAGCCGTCGTAATCGGCAGTTATAGGGCTGTACTTCTGCCGGCTCTCCCAGCTGAAACCTCCTGCGTGTTTGGTATTAGTGGCCGCCTTGGCTCCTCCCCGGAGACCTTGGGAGCGGCTGACCGCTTCCTGATACTGACCCATCAGTTCATCCTCGCTGTCCGATGACGAGCCCTGCAGGTCGGCGTCAGCGTAGGCTTTGTCTGTTCGGGGTAAAGAAAGACGGCCTGGTTACTGTGGGACAGACGGACATGTAAAAGTCAGGTAGACTGGCAGCCTCTACTGGCCCCCGTCCTGTACTTCACAGGAAAGCTGCCAAACTGCTGTGCAAAAGGTGAAGAGAAAAATTATTTCAGGTACGGTTCCAGTGTCAGTAAAGTTCCCCAGATATACATTTCACCAGATTTTGTCTGAGAATGTGGCACCAAAGCTCGAAGCTGCTTGAAGAGAAGAAGGATGAGAAAGTCGAAAGTCAAGAAGGATAAAACGATCTGTCCATCTGTTGATAGGTAAATCACAACATAATACATATAAGCATGACTAATGACAGTAGATGATGTTTACAGTGTAAGAAGGACATTTGGTGTGAGTGAAAATCTAAATGTGAACTTTCAGAACATTCTTATGTTCATTAAATACCAGGGATTATAGGAAATGTAATCCATGTGTAATGCTCATTTGGAGGTCCATTACTTTTGCTATTTGTATTTTATTTGATCTTTTTCTATTTGTCGCATTTTATTTCAGTTTCTTTTCTTTTGTGTTGTGTTTTAATGCATGAGTTCCTCTCATGTACAGCACTTTAAATCCTCTCTGCAGTAAAAGGTAAACATAGAAACTCGCCTCGCCTGAACCATTATGTTGAAATGTTTTCTTCATTGCATTATATCAAAAACAAAATTCAATATTGGTGGTCGTGACATTTAAATTTGCTAGAAAACAAAATGATATGTACTTACTGTTTGTGCAGTGTAAATGTATGACAGAGCTACAGATGTGTTCAGGGGCTCCAGTTAAAGACACATCTGCACACTCACCCGGCAAAGCTATTTTCTGCTTTTCATTTCATTTCTCATGAGTCAAATGATCCCTTTTTACTATTCCAGTTTGTTGTATGTGTTTAATTCACTATAATAACTGCAAGATGTCATGATTCATGTTTGTCATTATGTCCTGGAAATGTACATGACGAGCGGGAGATGAAGAACATGTTGACGACATTATCCTGACACCACCAACTCTGGATATTTGAACTGTTTATTGTACGGTTTTCCTTTCTCCACCCAAATCCTACATAAAAGCATGTTGTTAGAATGCCTTTGATTTTTTTTTTTTTCCAAACCAAACCACCCTGCTGGTGTCACAATGTCTACAGAAATAAGATATGGCTGTGTTTTTCTTCCCAGGGTTTACTGAGATTGTGATTCATTCCTCTGTTAATAACATTTATGTATCAAGGACGAAACAATATGTGTTGCCAGATACAGGCGCAGATACAGAATGATGTTTTGGAGGACTTGTTCCAACCCAACACTGATCAGGTGGGACGATAAAAGCAGCTACCAAAGCACTCAATCCCTTCTCTTTATGGCATGGTAGCAAATTCAATTGTACATTTTGAGTCACAGATATTTGTACGCAACAACCACACAGCAGACTGCAGACAGACAAAATGACTATTCAAGGTTTTTTTGAAACACTAATGTTGCCATGGAGCTCTGTCCGTGATCAGAAACCTTATGCAACAACGTGCATTGTTATGCATAGAAATATATTTATAGACGTGTAAGCAATACATTAATGTTGTTGATGAATTGTAGAATATAAGTGTGTTCGATTCTTGCTGGAACTTAAAGATTCTGTGTCTCTCTGGTGACTTTCAAAGCGATAGTTGCGTAAAGCGGTGGCCTTGATTTGGACTGCTACTGAAAGCTATTTCTGATATTGGTTCCACTCAAACGTAGATACATGAGGGGGGAATAAAAAAATTGAATGAAAAAAAAAAAATGTATGCCAATAAAACAGTCACTACATCGTCGTTGCTTTTACATAGACCAACCACTGAAACCAGCTGCAGTTTCACATTTGTTCCAGCAAGGGGCAGCAGAGCTTTAAAATGACAGAGCTGCGCTGTCACATTTCCAGGGGAGAAAATCTCCACAAATTAACTGTATTTGCAAAGTGTGTTTAGTTTCAGAGTATAAAGAATGAACGATTTTGCATCCATCAAAAAACATTTGTCAGTTTTGGCACAGAGAGGACAGTAGGGAATATTATTTCACTAAATTAGATTGTAATCTAACGCAATTTATGAAAATGTTTCCCTTAAAACAGACATTGTGTAAAAGGCCTCCCTTTATTTTTAACTGAATGTTTAGCCAACTCCCTGTGCGGGCTCCCTGGGGCCACCAACCTTTTACACGTCTGAAGCCCTGGGGACGGATGACAAGTAAACAGGCCTACATCTGTCAGCAACCGTAATCTTTTCATGCGTTGAGAAAGGCCAGTGCCAGTGGAAAATGTTCCCATGCAGAGGTCAGGCCTCATGCTGCAGCATGGCATGGGTCCATCATTTTATGGAGGGGTATGTATTTTGTATATCCCACAAACAACGTTTCTTTGTTGTATTTAAATGCATCTACTTCTGGTTAAGATGGATCAGATAAATAGGGAATATACTTTACTAGAAGTATTTAAAAAATGCATGTGCCTGGGGCATTAGGCGTGTTATTAAGACATCAAAGATTCATGTGACATGTAGAAATAAAGGTGTAATGTGCCTTGAAACCTTGAGCACAGAAGCACAGATATCTAAATGCAGGCTCACCTTGAAGCTCGTTTTTTTTCCTGAAGTCATCAAGGCACTGAAGGCTCCCTGGGTTCTCTAGTGACAACTTGTTGTTGAGGTACCAGAACAGGAGGGTCATGAGGATGATGAAGAGTCCGATGGCTGTCAGAAACCCCAGCACCTCTGGAGAGACTGAGGCATGGAAATTCAAGTTCAAATATCAGGACATGGCTTTCAAAAAAACTTTGTTATAACTTTGGTAAACAAATGAGACCATGGCAAAGTGGATTTCTTAAAATATTGCACTTTTCTCTTAATTTATAATTTGTCAAATGCACCTTAAACTAAAAAACCTAACACACTGCATGTCAACCACTTTCCACAAACATCAGACAGATGACAGAGAAAGAGAGACAGAGAGAGAGAGCGAGAGAGAGAGAGAAACAGAGAGACATAGAGAGAGAGAGAGAGAGAGAGAAACAGAGAGACATAGAGAGAGACAGAGAGAGAGAGAAACAGAGAGACATAGAGAGAGAGAGAGACAGAGACAGAGACAGAGAGGGAGACAGAGTCAGAGAGAGAGAGAGAGAGACAGAGACAGAGAGAGAGACACAGAGACAGAGAGAGAGAGACAGAGAGAGAGAAACAGAGAGACATAGAGAGAGACAGAGAGACATAGAGAGAGAGAGACAGAGAGACATAGAGAGAGACAGACAGAGAGAGAGACAGCGAGAGACAGAGAGAGAGAGACAGAGACAGAGAGGGAGACAGAGTCAGAGAGAGAGCGAGAGACAGAGACAGAGAGAGACAGAGTCAGAGAGAGAGAGACAGAGAGAGACAGACAGAGAGAGAAAGTCAGAGAGAGAGAGAGAGAGAGAGAGAGAGACACACAGAGAGACACAACCGGTTTGTTGCCATAGCAACAGGTTCAGGTGCAGCATCACTCCAGACTCCAGACACACAGGCTCGTCAGATCTCATTAAACGCTGCCACACATCAGTAGATACAGTTTGTTTTTGAAACAAACATCATCAGATACAGCACGCAGACAGGATTTGTGAAAGCAGAACGAACCCTGTTGAAGACAATCTGAGGAAGTTTGTAACAGATGAAAGCCAGCTGTGCAACCTTCCACCTCATGTTTGACCTTCCAACATCTTCATGGAGGTGCTATGTCAGGTGTGGTCACAGGGGAGACTTCCCGTTTTAGCTTTGAGAACATGTTTTTCTGTTGTTCTTCCCTCTGTAGGTAGATCAAGCCCTTGTGACATCAGAGCGATCTAATAAGCTTCACATCTTAGTCGTCAAACGTGTAACCCTTTCATACTTAAAATACCAAAACGCAATAATCAAGTAGTACATTTTCACTTCATAAACCTCTACAAAAGTTCAGCATCAATCAACCTTCAATTCCAGACATTAACTGTCAACTCCTGCAGGGCGCTTCGGGAAAATTCATTTGGACATTTTTACACTGGCAAAATAACGTGTCGCAGTCAGGGATACTCACAAGCTGTCACACATTAAAAGACAGACGTGCTCCATGATCCTAAAGTGTCCCTTTGAGGGAAATTCCTCCTGTAAAACAGCACGTCTTCTTGCAGCGGCGCAAACAGATGTCATGTGGGAGCCGTTAACACAGACTGCATCTTGTCTTGTGCTGTCAGGAGAATGTATGACCCAACAAGTGGGGACACACTTGACACATCATTTTCCGAGCCTAATAGATGAGGCACTGCCCATATTATAGGGGGGGGAAGTGACCTCATGCTACTCAAACATGACTAAAATCTATGAGGCAATAACCAGCCTGTGCAGTGGCAGTAAACAGGCCCCTATCCAAGACATTGCTGATGTCTTGTGTCATGTGGTCAGTAAGGACAACATAGTGTGGTGTGTGTGGTGCATTATGGGATGAAACGGCGAATGAAAACCTCTTGTTTCTCAGTGTTGTAGAGGAGGTGTGTATTCGCAGTGTAACATGCAGGCAGCGGCAGTGGTTGTGTGTATGAACACGGCGCACTATCAAACCCCGCAAACAAACGTCATCACACAAAGTTTGTGGCGGAACAGGCTAACTTGTGCGCAAGTTAGTTTGAGTCTCCCCCGCCTTATAAATGTCCACATCTTTCAAACTCCACGCCTGCAGTTTGTGATGCATGGTTTCTTTTTTACATGTTTAGTCTCCAGGCCCAAGATGAGATAACCGAAATGACATCATCAGGGCAATTTTATTTGAACCACGAAAGGCATTATACAACTGATTTAACACTTTGGGAAGTCCACCTCATGATGAGTCAACTAAGGCATCATGGCTGGACCGAGGCGCAGGAAGTAGAGCGGGTCGTTTGGTCCCTGAGTGTGAATGTTGACACGTAGTGTAAAAGTCATAAAAGTAAGAAGAAATGTGAAGTGACACTATACAGCAAGGGAGGAAGGTGCAGTAGACTTTTCGTGCAATTAGAAATAATACGCTGTTGCAACACAGCCATCACTATATGTAAAGACCATTTTGTTCAATTATACCAAACGACTGGCTTCGTACAGATAATAATTATGAGCTCATTTGGCAAGAGAGTCCTAGATGATTGTTCTTATTTTCGGAAACAATGATGGTGATGACTTTTTTATTGTTATTTATAATGGCCATATAAGGCCTGCAACAATTACTACCATACTGTAAGCTTAATTATATTTAATTAACTTCTCCATTATAAAAAAGGATCTGTTAAATGTTCTTTTACTATAGAACTGTTACATATTAACAGCCAGAATTACTCTTTCGCACCTGAAGAACTAGAAAAGAACATGACAAAATGATGATGATGATGATGATGATGATATTGGTGTGCTCTTATTTCCAGCTTCCGTTTGACTTTTTTGCTGTGTTTCTGCAAATAAAATAAAAAAATGTGTTTGAGTAATTGCGTTAAATGTGCCTGCTCTGTAACAAGCCTGGATTATTGTTGGTAGCCCGTAATGTTTGGTCACATGGTGAGGTGGAAGCAGGAGGCGCTATCCCATGGGAATGCCTGTCTGCTCGCACTGCACCAGCTTCTCACTGTTGACTGAATTATTCACAGCACAGATGGAGCGGGATCCTGCTCTGTATAATTCCCCAACTGGCTCAAACAGGGAAAAGAATATTCAATCACAGAATTCTACAAACAGTGTGTCTCTTTACTTTTGGATTCCTGACTTAAGACTACAATTTTTTTTGTTTTGTTTTACTCCATAAGTAAACATTGGACATGATGCCAACACTGTAATAAAAGTGGTGTAACAGTGTCGGTGATGCATCATTTCTCCTTTTGGTTTTTCAATTTTATGAAACAGAAACTCTGCTTTTTAAAACGGTACTGTATGTAACTTTCAGAAAACACTCGTTATTAATAACACCGCAGGCCGTTAAGTGAACTGCAGTCAGCAGGCATGAGTAAGCAAAAACAGTGATGTGACATTACATTACAATCAAATATTTTATTTAGAATAATGTCACTATCTGTAATACCCCTATATTTTTATTTCGATCATTGCCTCCATGACTAGCTTGCCTTTAGCAACTGAATTTATCAGCTAACATTACGGAGCAACCAACAGCAGATCCATGCTGCGTAGCTAAGTTAAGCTAGCTGGCTAATCTATAGGTTTCAGTTAGTAAGTTAGCTGCCCAACACCATTGATTTTAGCCAACAATGAATGTGATAATACATGTTAGTATCAGGAAACACATTAGCCAGTGAAGTAATTTGTTAAGCTAGACAGACAACTAACATACACTAGTATACACTAGATAGTATTTTGATAGCAATAACGTTAGCGAGCGAGCAAGCTTAGATAATGTGTGGAAAAAAAAGACAAAACCACACAACATCAAAGATGCCTACACCATTCTCTGAACGTAAAAGATGCAGGCTGTGTTCAGATGGTCAGTATTAATGTAGGAATTAAGGTTGATATTAACCTGGTACATGAGACGCCTAGTTTGACATTAAGGATGGTAGGTTAAAAAGTGGATGAGAAATACAATGTCTACTTAACTCTATCTCACTCAGTAGATGATACGAGATATTGAAAATGAAAAAAATATATCTTATTTTGACAGGGCTGATGACAGGAGGAAGTGTATTTATATGTAATATAATGTATTTATAGGACAATTAGAAGACTGTCCATGAAAAGGACATCTTGACTGGGTAAACTTCCCTGGATCTGACGGTCATCATGATTGTCTGAAAATTAAAATACAGTGGCCGCAAATACTGTACATCTTCAGTTAGAGCATGTTTGTAATTTCACCATCATAATCCAGACAGTCAAAGACACACCAACAATGAGAGTGAGAGCCGGGCCCCCTCTCAACTGTCATCCTTTAGCACAGCGATATCTGAAGGCGCTAAGACACAAGACTAACAGGAAGAACTACATTCCCCACAATCCCTGGGAGCATGAAGAGATCCCCCAGGAGGAGCAAGAAAAGATTGCTGGGGAAAAAGACTTCTGAGGTGACCCTGTTGCCATGGTGACCTGACACAGGTATGTGGCTGGACAAGTTGATGGATGGACGGATGAGGCTGTGCTGATGCTAGGTCCCTAAAACTGTCACTTATGTTTAGGTTTATGTGTTAAGGTATTTGATAGAATTTGCACAAAAATATTGTACAGTATAAAATGAGGACTGCACACAAGTGAACAACTAATGTAAAACATGCTTTAGTCTAAAGTTCGGAGAGGTGCTTTGTTGTCACAGTTGACAAATATCCTTTTGTTCATGTCTCTATTGTCTTCGTGGAGTTCTGTCCGCATGGAAACAGTTGCCATGTCGAATGTAAAAAAGCACAAAACCATCTCAACACCACAAAGACACCCACACACTCCACAAGCAGTCCATAAGCACTCTCACCAGCACTCCCACACATGTTCATACAATGCCCTGAAGCTCACTACCTGCTGTGTAGCCACAAACCTGTCCCCACGCACGCACGCACGCACGCACGCACGCACGCACGCACGCACACACACACACACACACTTCAAAACTTCAACAATCATATAACCAATGGGATAACCCATATTATTCAACATGCACAGGCTTACACAACCAGACCATTCAGCTGGCTCACACTGTGGTAGGCACTCTCTGGATCTACTTCATATATTTGGTTTAAAAGAGTCATCTCCATCCAGAATATGAATATACCGAGAGAGGCACTGAGTGCTCTGGCGCAACGTGCAAAATGATGATTATTCTAACCAGCAGGATTTGTTTAAAAGCTTGTCATTACAGAACTTCACAGTTGCAGCACCATCATGACCTTCAATACATGCAGTTACATAAAAAAATGTATCATGTCTACCCACTTTTGTGTCATGACAAGAAGTACTACATTTACTTGTTGCCAACTATAGCCTAACTTTAAAATTACACAGAGAGAAGTGTGCTTTATCCATGAATGTCTTCTTTACTTAATTAATTAATACAAATACGCAATAAAACCATTGCAACAATTCAGATTACCGCCTGCAAATTACAGTGTAATTATTTCACAGTGTAATTATTTAGTACATACAGGGTATAAGACGTAATAAATTACAGTGTAAGAACCCTATTTAACATTTAGCTTACTATACTTATAATTGTTACTAGGTTACACAGGAAAATTAGTAAAACATGTTAACAGTGCTGATATTGTGATACAATTTGTTAGGGTATTTTTTAAATTTTATTATTATTATAAAAAAAAGTTACATGCTAAAATGTGTTAATGCACGGAGTACTTACTTATTATTAATAGTTTGTTAATCATTGTGGCTGGGTAACATTAGGCTAAACCTGGGAAGAGGGTTATACCTTTATAGTTAGAGCTATGAAATAGTTACAGTATGTGTATGTTTTTGAAATGACGATAAAAAACTAATGTTAAAGAAGCTGCATTGATGTCCTATCCTATTGTCATATCATTAACATTTATGGAGGCAAGTGTAGAAACTTTAAGTGTGAAACTAACTTTATTGTGTTTTATTATTGTACAACATGCAGTATAGGATGTAGCAAGATATCCCCCCTTTTCAGGTAAATGCACAACAAAACAATTTTTTTGTTTAACTTTATTCTCCTTTTTATAAGTTTGCTATTGTTTACAAAACCTTTTATTCCCATGTCTACACCCATGTCTTCAATAAGTATTGAGTGATTAAAAGATTACTATGCAACTAATCTCTACAGTATGTCCCCCCCGCCACCCTTAACACACACTTGTTACTCCCTGTATTTCTTCCAGGGTATGTACCTTCAGGTAGATACATAAGTCTTTCATTGGTACTCCCATATGTACAAAACATTACAGTGTACATGTAATTTGCTTTCATTTTAAGAGTTACCATTCATTATGTATGTCTGACTAGAGCTGTAAGGTCCGAAATTGATGAACTTAAATAAGCACAAATGTTTTTCATTAATTTATACCGCACTTAAAGACACTGAAATAGCCTTGATCGTGGACAAACTAACAGATATGTGTATAATGAAAAAGGAAATCTCTCAAATAACTAAAACGTATTTTCTTTTACTCGGTGTGCCTTCAGAGGATATGACGTTATTTAAACATTTTCAGTTGTAGAAAGAAAAACCATGAATACAAGCAGCGAACACAAACAACAAAACACGTCTCAAACAAACGACACAGCCCGACAACAGCGAAGGCAGCACAGCCTGAACGCAGTGGAACAGCAGAAGAAGGACGGGGGTCAGCGATGACAGCTTAACAGTGATAAATGCTGATGAGGAAGGTGGAGTGTGGGGTCAAAAGTCGACCTCCCAGAGCTCTGATCTGCCCTACCTTTTCTGACGCAAATCAGCTCATGTACTCCACAGTTACGCTCGCCACCTGCAAAGACAATGCAGTTTCAATGAGCCACAGTGTGATGGCGGGAACGAGACACAGAACAAATGGAAACACATTTAGAGATGTTGGAACGTTTACACAAATTGCCAGAAGGACAACACAGATATGAGACGCTGACGGAGACTGGATGGATGTGGGTGGTGTACAAGCTGCTCAAGTTTAAAATACAACAAAAAAAAACAACAGACATACAATACTTATTCAAACAGCCTGTACATGATGGCTGAATAAAATGTAATGGGAAATGAGTTTTGTTGTTTTTTTCTTTTTTGTCTATAGATAATAACTGGAACGCGCTAAATGCCCACATACGGTCCCCAAAATGTTTTACCCGCAGCTGATGACAGCTCTAGCTTAATTTGTGATCTGTGGACAGAGGAGCTTTATGTGATTGAAGGCTGCTCTGGTTTTTATCCACAAATACTGCGATAAGCAGTTCCTATCATAAGCATGTGCTTATTCGGAGGGGTTACCTATAAATCTTGTAAGTAAATCATTTTTCACCCTATATGTATCCCCAGAGAGGGGAAATTGTAATTATTCATAGCAAGTGATGAATAAAATGTATGTTAATATTGAACGAGCATTCTTGTGTTTGTTTTCATACGTGCATTGTTAGTCCTCAGCAGAACCAAGCCTATGTATGTACAACAGTTGTGCTTCATATATTTGGTAACCCTAAAATCCCATGTGGCCCCAGCATGGCCCCCCAATTCAAACGACTCACACTCATTTACAGTAATAATGACCCGTTCCCTCCTGATTATGTGCACATAACCTCTTTTGATCCTATGTCTCAGTTTAACAACTCTCTCTTTCAAACCTTTCTCTTCAACTCCACTTTAATTCACCTCATTTATAAAACACTTTAAACACAACACAACTGTCTGTAGGAAGTGGGGCGAGAGGAGCCATTGAAGATTGAAACAGTTCTCCAGCGTCGCTGACATTTAGAAAACCCTCAGCATGATACAATCTTGCAAGCTCGATTGCGCATCTCGCTGTGTCACCATTTGTCGAGTTTGCTTATCGGAGCTGCTCTACGCAGTTGAGATAAAGGCCCAAGATCCTCAGATGCCATTTGCATGCAACCCACTGGCTTGATGGTGAAACTGCTCGAGTAAAATGTGGATGGGGAAGTAGCTGTGTGATCTGACACCAGAAAGAATTGTTCTAAAGCTGGCACAGCTCAGTGATCCTTAACCACGGGCAAACTGTGGATGCAAAGGGGCGTCTTCTAGTGTGAGCACAACTCTTGGCAACATCCATGCAGTCGAGTATCACTGTTTCATTTGATGATGACATGAAAAAGCAAACACATGCCTAGACTGTTAATGAATATTAAAGAGCTGTAAAGACTGCCCAAAATATTCAAAGATCTATTAACAGACCTGAAAAGCCTATTTACCAAGTTCATTGTATGTCTTGTTAATTGAGGGGATTATTTATATTAAGATAGCCCATCCTTTGGCTCTAAATTCAGTGAAATATTTCTCAAGTGTGCTTCTTGCGAGAAACAACTCATCCCATTTTCTGAAATTCAAACATATGCAGTGGGCTGCACATGTGAAAACCACTTCAGGGAAAATTGAGGTCTGAATTGGGCCTTCTGTAAATTGCCAATTTTCCAGCAGAGCTTAAAGTGAGCTCACCCCACTGCTGTCTCGTCTAAAGGGAATTCAGGATGTAAAGGTTTTAGCTCTGTTTACTGTCACAGTCCATTTAGCTGTCATAGCTTGTAGTAATGTCTAAACTTAACAACATGGATTGTGGGACCATGACTTTTGCCCATATTGAACACTTACCCACTGTGTCTAAAATCAGCAGGACATCATCACGTGAACCTGAACTTGTTGGGCACTGCCTTTCAAACAGGCAACATATTAAACACCGGTATCTACAGCTTTTATTCAACCCACTAAGTCTTCAGCCATGCTACCGGTTCTGTGAGGCTACACTTAGGCACAGCAGTGCTTTGAGCTTAATGCTAACTCAAGCATGCTAACATATTCACAATGGCCACACTAAGATGCTGATGTTTAGCGGGTATCATGTTCACCGCAAGCGCCAACCTCCGGGTCTCAAAAGGGAAGCCAATGTGAAAGGGAAGACAATGTGAAAGAGCCCAATGCGACTCCAGTTGTTGCAAACAGAAGTCCAATTGTAAAGAGAGTCTATGAGAAAATGACTCCGCTTCTCACTTGATTTATTACGTCAGTAAACATGAGTTTCTGGTCTCAATCGCTAGGTTTAAGTCTTCTTCAGTACAGCATTCATTTTGTAAATGATGGTCCCATGTGGAGTCAAATAAACAATAAAACAGCGTATGCTTTAGGCATTGTGATTGACAGGTCGTACAACAGTGTGGGGTGTTGTAGTCATGCAACTTTAACACTTTGGAAGTGCGTTTTCAGTTCATGAAAGTTAAATGGAAAATGTGCTCGGCGAAAAAATGTCCATAGCTCCAACCTCTCGTGTCACTACGGGTTCCAAAAACCAAGATGGCAGCGGCCAACAACCAAGACGGCGTCGGCCAAAATGCCAAACTCGATAGTCCACAAAGCAATGCGTGACGTCACCATCACTGCATCCACTTCTTATATACAGTATGTGGTTCACCATCTTAGTTAAGAACATTAGCATGCTAATTTTTGCTACGTAGAGATACACACAAAGTACAAATAAAGATTTTTACCTGATAAAGGCATTAGATGAAAAGTTAAGGGATGACCAAAGTGATATTACTATTCATCCTGTGTGTGTGTGGGGGGGGGGACATAGATATGTGCACCAAATACATTCAATATTTGTTGAGATATTTCACTCAAAACCACAAATGTCAACCTTGTGGTGACAGTAGAGGAAAAGTCATTAGTATTCATCCTCTGAGGACCTGACTGACAGCCAGGGCGACATTATTCACAGAGCCACTGAATTGATAGGAAAGAAACTTGAATACAAAAATAACATTTGACGTTAACATTTTGATTTGTAAAAGAAAGACAATTGTGAACACACAGTAAAAAGTGCCATGTGCGTTGATAATCATCTTTCTTTTATTCGAGCATTCACCATGGCTTTCTTCACCAGACGGTGACTGTAACACAGAACTATTACTCACACTTGTGAGGGCCTCCCAGGCTCTGAGCTCTGCTTCTGGGATCTGCCTACAGGTTGAGGTTTCAAATAGCTCTGGCTGCCTTCAACTGTGACACTTGTAAGATTTGCACAGCTCTGTACCAAAGCTCCAGAAGGCTGAAAGGACTGAAATGAATGGTGTCAAGGTGGTGTAACGGTCGTAGAGACACATTACCTTTGCCTCTTGCCATTTTTCATACTTAGCTATCATTTAAAATTTATTTTCCATTTAAGACTTTTAATCTAATTGGCAGCAGGGAACACCAAACACATTAAAAGATCAGATAAAAAAAAAAAAAAAATGTATATACTGTGCGGAGCAAACAAAAAGGAAAATTCCACAATGAACATACTGCATTGTTCTTGTTGAAAATGTAATTCTGGTTTAGTCTTTCACCTTGGAAAGGTCGTGTTCTACATACAAATATAGCTCAGATTTGATACTGATCAATAAGAGCAGAGTGTGTTGGCTTAGTTCCGTCAGACCGCGGCAGAAACAAGAGAATTACTGCTGAAACAAGTGGTTCATTGATCGACGAGTCGGTCAAAAGGAAAATTTGCAACAAGTTTAGTCATTTATTGTGAACATTTTTATTTTAGGCAAAATGCTTTAAATTTAATTGGTTCTAGCTTCTTGAAATGTGAATCTTAGCTGGTTTTCTTTGTGTTCTGTGATAGTAAACAGAATATCTTTGGACTGTTGGTTGGGAAAAAAACAGGAAACTTTAATATGGGCTTTATATGGGATCTGTGGAACTGTGAACATTCTTCATACATTTTGCAGATTGAAAAATATGTTGCTTATTGAGAAAAACAAACTGAAGATTTATTCATAACGAAAATAATTATTAGTTGCAGCCCTAAAGAGAACAATTTAAATGAAACTGAATCTCAAGTAAAGCCGGTGACTCAACTAAGTTAAAACATGACTTGAAGATGTCTTGTTCTTAGTCACATATTAAACAGGTTTTGTGGCAAGTTAACATCTTTACTTTCTTACAGTTATCGCTATCTTCACTACTACTACCATCTTTTTTTATATATACCATCGTATCATGTTTTCTGTCGCATAG
>CALSBV010011913.1:3092138-3129414 GCA_943590825.1 Bovichtus diacanthus
TGTCGTACTTTGTACAGGCTGTAAAGCCCAGTGAGACAAATGTATAATTTGTGATATTGGGCTGTATAAATAAACTTGATTTGATTTGATTTGATTTACTGCCATGATGCTGGTGTATTCAGAAAAAGGTTCATGTAAACCTCGGGACAACATAAGCTGTGTGACAGCCATGTTCCCACATGTAAACACGATCAAGCTGAGCCGCTACATGACAAGATTAAAGTGGCAGCTGAAAGCTGAGTTGTTTCTGTTGTCCAGCAGATCGATACAGCAGCTGCGTGTGGGAGGAAGCTACCGGTGCTCTTTCACTCACCACACACCATACTTGTCAAAAATAAAATTTTCTTGCAAGTGCTCTTGAATTCAGTACACAGTACTGGTTGCTCATTTCACACCACAAGCAATCTCTCTCTCGCCTTTTAAATATTTTGGGGGATGGAATTTCTTTTAACCAGCACCAACATTTATTTTAATCTTGATATGCATATCAAAACATACTTGCTAATGCTAATTAGTCTGCTAAAAAGGTACATTTAAGCTGGAGTAGGCAGTATATATTTTTTGGCATCATTGGGTAAAACAATTCAAAAGTAGTCTCTGTGAAGTTTCTAAAGATCTGTTGTGAAGCTCAAAGTGGGCGGCTCCGGTTGTCGCAATCTTGGCACCGTCTAAAAGTGGGCATTGTCGGTGAAATTGAGAAAGGCAGCAAGCGGCTCGCGACCTTAGACAGCAACCACTGGTCACACAAAGCGACCACGCCTTTAATAATGCGTAACTTTAAGTCTGAACAGAATTCAAACGGGTAAGTTGTATAAAATCCCCCCTTAAAATTGTCATGAATAGGGAAATTAGTTATAGAGACCAAACATGTTTATTTCTGCTGTAAGGTTTTAAGATGGGGGTCTCTGGAGATTGCTCCCTTTTTTTGAAACATCCTCAAGTGGCCATTCGATGAACTGCAGTTTTTGCCACTTCTGCATAGGCTTCATTGCTCAGCCCCGGAGGTTGCCACTTGATAAAACCTTTCAGCTTATTCTAACTCAAGTGGTCTGTGAGAAAAAATACTTCTGCACTTCTTGGCTCTGTTTTCAGGTTATACAAAATCTAGCCTGTGACAGGAGACGGTCACGGTCACTACAGAGAGAGAGCGTTCTTATTCGCTGTTCTATAAATGCAGATGCGCGTCCCTCCGGTAAAAGCCTGATTCATCCAGGAATATCGAGCAGGAAAAGCTGCTATTCCGACATTAGCAACAGCTGCCTACACGGCGAAGCAACCCCCCAAAAAAGGAAGGCTGACTTATCAAAAAGAGAGTCTGAAGAGATGGAGATTTCAGAGATGGAGAGAAAATGTTGCTAATAGTTTAGCCTTCGGCCGAAGGCGGCCATGCTGTGGTTAAACTCATTAATATAAAACGTATGCAGCAAGTCGTTGCAAAATCCAATCAACTCGTTCTTTGCATTTCCCTCCAAACATATGAGAGTCAGTGAATGTTTTTAATGGGCAGTGTCATTCTTAAAGGGGAACTCCACCAATTTTACACATCAAGTTTGTCTGTTTACAGGTCTCGGGGAGTACTACTAGTATATGTATTAAAAAAAAATAAAGCCTTGAGTGACTCAAGTGATGTCAGTTGAGCAAGTGTCGGTTGAAATTTATTTAGAAAGAAGTGAGTTTACCAGACCTCTGTAGAACGCTACATTAGCCGCGACTAGCGTCGGTGGTCGAGTTGCATTGTGGATAATGTAGGTGCCAGGTTTTGACAAATAAAAATACATATATAAAAGAAGATACGTATCTCTGGTTCTACTGCATCAATTGATTAGAAAGAATATTAATCAGCAACTGTTTCGATAATCAATTCACCGTTTCATCTTCATGTCAAACAAATACTGTAGCCTGGTTGAAAAATGTGCTGCTCAGATCAAGGCCAAACTACTTTTTAGAAACCAAGCACCATCAATAAAGGCGGAATCACTACCCATGCTTGGCGTGGCGCACCGCTCAAAATTGCCACAGAGCGCCGTGTTCAAAGTTTAAATTATTTCAACTTTGACCTCGGTTGGCGCTGACCTTTCAAAGTGCAAACAATGAGAAAACCACTGTATGAGACGTAGCCATGTAGACGTATGCCCGGCTGCACTTGCTCTGCGCCGTACCTCGCGGTGATCGAGGCGCAAGTTTCTTATCATGTAAAGGCAGCTTAACACGGACACTACATGGCATGGTAGGCACTGGTGTCTTGTCAGTACATGGAGAGGTTCACATGATCTCGTCTCGAGTCTGACAGGAATCAATTTGAAGCACCAGTTGTGATCAATATGGGCAATTATTGAGTTGTTGTTTCTCACCCTTGGCTTCACCAGGGAGCATGTCTCACTTCTTGCGAGTTAAATCAAGTTGAAGTCTGTGGCCTCACAGTCTTCCCTCATGCAGACATCTGGGGCCGGGCTGGCAGCATTTTTAGGATTTGTCCCAGTTTCTTTAAGGAATCTCCTCTACCTGCAGCCTCTAATCAGGCTGCCGAAGCTAACGTGTCTGGGTTAAGGAGAGAGGAATGGACCGAGGCCGTGACACGGAAAGTCGGCTGAAGAAATTGACCTGACACATATTTGGTTGTTTGAGGTCAGTGAAGAGAACATGCTGTGAGAAAAAGGAACAAGGGAAACAACTTGGTGTTGCCCCCATTAGGTTTCAAACTTAAATACAACTCTAATAATCGCTCTATTTCCAACTTGTGAGGGAAATATCAAACAGCCGTGGCTAAAATCAGCCGCCTGCTAATGAGAGCTATGATGATTATTCAAAACAGTAAGGTAAAACCAAAACAATGAGCTGAGAGACGCTAAAACGCGACAGTCAACTGCAGTTTTGAGTCTCTGTGGGTTTGTCACTATGAGGGAACACATTAATTCATTAATTTAATTCATTGTTATTATGTATGTAAAAGTAGGCATGCAGGAAGTATTTTATAATGCCCAGTGCATTATAAAATACTTCCTGCATGCCTACTTTGAGAAATAAAAAAGAGCTTAATATGCAGTGATCTTTAAAACAGACAGAGGATCAGCTTGGGTTACTTCATATCCTCTCAATAATAGCAATAATTGATTTATGGGACAAATTTCTTGTCAGCAGTCATTTGCATCAACATCACTCTAGGAACTGGCAGAGGGAAGGTTTGTGTTTGTGTTGTCATAATGACAGGCAAGAAGGAGCGACTTCAGAATAAGCTCCAGCTAAGCCAATTAGCCAAATGGAGGATACAGTACGTCAAAGATTAGCAATCGTACCCGACAGTTCAGCTGTAAGTTCATAAAGCAGCAACAGTTTCCTTACACTGCAGCCACACTGTTGCATGGGATTTTCTTCCGAGGAAACTGTGTGAAGTCACAGCGTCTTAACTATCGCTCCATATTACCAGCTCGCTCCATAGCCCTGGGCAATGGAAACACACTTTCAAAGTAGTGCAGTTGATGCCTTATTTTTAGTGGACAAAGCCCAATTTACCCAATTCAGAACCAGAATATTCATTAAACAAATACTGAAGTATTTCTAATACCTTGAGCCAATACAGAAGCTAAAAAAAACACAAGGAATATGCATTTTAACGTTTTTTCTTCTAGCAACTCTGTTATTCCCAAATCAAACTCAAACCTCAGTGTCATATGCATCTTCAAACTTTCTCTGTATCTCTTCGGCATGCAGACCTATGTGATTTGTGATTTTTTTTTCTAATAGGCGGGCGGGGTTAATGGTTGCAAGAGCGCCATCAAAAGTGAATTATTTGTTCCGTCATGGTCCATTTATTATAATGGGCTATGACGAGCGCTAATAAAATGGCCAAGCTGGAAGACCCGCCTGTGGGATTCCAGTCACCTACAACAGGTATGTGAATGGAAACGCACATGCTAACACATGCTAATGCACAATCGACAGCATCACCAAGATGTTGACCAATCACCGATCAGGAAAAAACATTAAAGAAATAAATGACATTTACATTGGCATGTAGCAAAGGCGGAACTAACTTAGCCTAATGGAAATGCTCCTCCTAATGATATAAAGTTTTTTTATTTTTTATATTTTCAATTTTATATGACACGTCTTTTGATATGAAATTGAAAATACTAAGTAAATCTCTGATGACATAGGAGATGCTTTTTCAGTTTTATAGCCTATTGTGACCTGTTGCCTTCTGGGTAAGTGTGTGTTCAGTGTTCGTACAGTGTAATACGGAAGTGTTTTAAATGTTTTTATTTTTTATAATGAAAATAGTTGACAAAAGTCACCAGTTAGCAAAATGCTGCATCAGTCCCCAGCAGGGGGATCGTGTCCGTCTCTAAAGTAGTAGTGAAGACGTCAGTGTAGTTTTAAAAGGAGTGTGCAGTCACTTGTGTTATTATGAAAGCGAAAAGATTTTTAATTTAGATTCTGGTTGCCTTTAAAGTTGATAACAACCACAGATATTTGTGTTATTCTTATTTTAAAATATAACTGGAGAGTTACAATAACTTTGCGTTTTTTGTTCAGTAAGGAGAGAAATAGGACTTCATCATTAGTCGCATACTTTTTGAAGGTGAAATGTTTAAATTCATAATCTTTCATGCACAAATTGGTCCCTTTGCCAGGTACGACAATCATGGCCTGAATTTAGCAGAATTTACCGAATTACACCTTTTTTTACATTTTCATTCCAGATGTCTTGTCCACATCTTTGTCACTTTGTTCACCCCTGATGAGTTTGCATGCCTGATCTTTCTACTGGACAACTTCATCCATGTGACTTAACAGGCGTTGGATTAAAACTAACAATAGATGATCTGAGCTCAGAATGTCACTCTGTTTCTTGCGATTCAACTCCCAGCACCTCGCCAAGTGCCAACTGGAGGGCTGATCAATAAGTAAACTGCACAAAAACAACAGTAACAAATCCCTCGCTTTGTCTCAACCAGACAACAAGCCCTGAGGTGACAGGAACATCAAATATATGTACAGCAAAAATGTTGGTTAAGATGAGTCAATGCAGTGAATCTACACTCCATCGTACATACTGCAGGAACCACTTACTCATCAAATCCTCAACGGATCAAACCTCAGAGGTTTTGAGCTGAAAAGTCCAGGGAACAATCTGCTGAGGAACATTAGCAAACATGCAGTGAAAGAGTCTAACTGCATCAAGGAATGAGCTCTGTGTCCATACTTTGACAGGTGATCATGCAAACAAGTCACAGTCTCTTTAAGTTCATCTGTTTTATGGATTCCACTGGCACTATCCATCATCTTCAGGCCCTTAAGACTTTTAACACACAAAGTTCATACTACTGACCTTTTCCATACATGTAGCTCTCATCTCTATACGAATATATACATACTTTTTTTTATTATTGCCTCATTAAAAGGTGGAATCTGCCACTTTGTTTGTTTAAATGGAAAACAAACCAAGTGGCTACGACCGAGGGAAAACACCACTACTCCGGCAAGGACAGGGCAAAGGTCATGGAGGTATAAAGAGAACGGCAGTGGAAGCCAGGCGGAGGGTCAATCTGGTTCTGAACGTTGTGAAGGAGCACTGACATAATATCAAAATATCAACAATCTTTCTCCTGAATTGCAGACTCCGCCTTTAATCTTAAAAATGTAAGCTGCGCTATTTTTTGGGACCACTTGGACCAACTCAACAACAAACCCAAAATAATGCAATCTTGGCGTATTATTGCCTTGGTGGATGTAACTTGTAACATGTTAGCAAACAGTTGCTTCTTTACACATTGAGCATCCATTAAGAGTCGTGCTTCAGGCCATCTGACACATATAGGTCCAATATTCACTCTCCTTTTAGCTCGGTCTTAGTGTCAAGCTAGTAAGCTAGTTGCTAACTTTGTCTGTCTGCTATTTAGTGCCGAGCAGGTAGTGTACAATGGACTTACCAGCTTTTACCACTGAAAACAGCAGCTTGCGGCTGAAAACAATGCTGAGCGGTAAGACTGAATCGAAAAAACTAAAAGTCCTGGGCTATAAAACCAAAAGAATTAGCTTAAAGATGCTAAAATGCTCCGTAGAGCTGAGGGAAATCTATACGAGCAACACTTTTTATATGTAACATCGTCATGTCATCTATTGTTATCATAAAAATATTAATTAGAGCAGCTTTCTTGCTATCATAAATAATCAAGACTGTCACCGTAAAGACTGGCAGCCTCCTCGTTGCCTTTTAGCTTGTGTTACGCTCAAATCTTATTGCTCATGCGGCTCCCAACAGGAACAGTTTCACTTTGAAAGTAATGTACTGCTCTATTCCAGTTACAATGTATCATTTTAGCTCAAATGGTCTGACGACATATTGGCTATTATCGCCTCATATCCTGTTTCTCTCTGTCCAAAACAAACAGCCATGCCAGGGAGGAGAAGGAGGGAAGAGGAGCAAAAAAATAAATCCTTGACGGAAAGCAACAGAGTTAATGGAAAACATGGTCTTAATGTTTGGAGAAAACGTGTACTCTTTGTATTTCTATCAGTCTAAACAACATATGGGATCTACCAAGTATTTATTTCTTATTGGATTTAGCTCAACTGGTTAACAAAGGCACCAGAGGACAAATGACAAGGCAGGCATTTCAGCAAGAGCTGAAAGATACTGTCAAAATGTCAGCAGACCTTCTCTGTTGCTGTTTCAACACGTCATTTTTCCACAGATAAACACCTCCTGCGCTGCCTGCTCTGTACTTGGCTCCAGCTCAGGACTCAGCAAAGCTTCATACACAGCACACACGTTGAGAATACCAAGCGCACGGGTCGGGGTGTTTTCCATCTGCCGTACAGAAACCCAGGGATATGTGAAACCCTGCAGTCGATCTGTCTACAGCTCGTCCCAGGAGCTGATGCACGGAGCTCAGTCCCGGGGCTGACACACAAATCACCAGTCCTGCCGAGATATAGTACAACTGTACAACGAAATCCTCCGTCTTATAAACAAATTTGGATTTTTTTTTTACAGATGTTCTAAGAGTCAGTGAATTTTGATTAACATTTTTCTTCATTTGAATTTCTATTGCAGTCACTTAATAACCAAAAAAAAAAAGCTTTCATGCACACGAGCTTGGTTAAGTCCCTGAGTGATAATTTCACAGAGAGCCTGCAGTGTTTATCCAATTAACTATCTTAAGGAGCTCTGATACATTTGGTATTTAAGGCAGCGCACTTTGATAAGGGTAGGTTTAGGATGATGACTCAAAACACAACCCGAATTAGCTAAATAAACAGACGCTGATCGCACGACTGAATGTCTGTTAACACATGAATAAAGTCTCTGAATAGCTGCCAGAACATGAGCCTTGAGCCATCAAGAAAGCTTACATTTCTAAGTCACACTAGAAGCTGTTTACTGAAACTAGCTCAAGAGGAAAGAGGTTATAACATGTACGAGAAATCATTTAAATGTAATGCAATGCTTGAAATATTTATTTATTTGACATAAAGATACTTTAGGCCTTGAGAAAGTGTAATTTCCACTATTCCACTGTTACCAGGCCACTGTTTATTTTAACATGTCATAAACTCAATAAGTAACTGATTCATTGGAAGAAAAATGGTCATGTTAATTGACATAATTGAAATAATTGTGAGTTGCAGCTGTGTTCTGCTTGTGTATGAATAAGCTTTATATATACGTATCAGTTTTCATTAAGTAACAGCGTCAGCCCAGAACACTTCTTTAAATGAGACCACAGGTCGCTCTGTAAATAATAGCACTTTTCAACAACATAATGAATTGCAAACACTGATTCATGCAGCCACAATAAAACAACATAACACCTGAAGTCATTCTTCGCTCTAAAATGTCAAGCAGAAACAACTTGTTTCTGTTTTTTAGCGGCACTTCATGACGTTCATCCAACCAAACGTCAGCACAGACAGAAACAGCCTCACACGGGTGTGGACCTCTGCGTGCTGCAGGTGTCAGTCAGCCCAACAGCTGCCGTATGAATCTCAGCGGAGCCAGCATGCAGTGTTGAAATATCGCTGACAGGGGCCGCTATAATGACGGCCTTTCAGGAAATGGCAATTGGCTGACTAACGTGGTGGGAAGTTCAGGTCAGTGGATGAACTGGAGGAGGTATGAAGACGACACATGAGGCAGGGTGACATTTAGCAATGCAGGCCAAAGAGCTGCCTCTTATGGTGAATTTATAAGATGCTCTTGTCAACTAATTCTTCATGGGCACTTCTATGCAGACTAAATTAGGGGGGCTTGAAATAGCAGAAAGTCCATCATGGTAGGATAAAACTGAAAAGAGTGGGATCACATTTGATTTCAGTAACTCCTTCTAATGGTAAAATGTCAAAATGGAAGCAAAAACTGTCCGATACACAAGTTCCAGATTAGTCCATGTGACCGTCTTGGATAGATTGATTAAAAAAAGTGTGAAATGAATTAAACGACACAAAACCTAGTGGTTTGAATGTACACTACAGTATACCGTGACAACAGCAATCTCCGTTGGATTCAAGCTATAAAAACTTTTTTTCTATATCTCTCTTTCCCCTCATGTCACGTCACCTTTCTACTGCCCACGTCATAAATCATAAAAACCCATCAATTTTTTTTATTTCATTTTTACAGGTTTGACCGTGAAACATATCACATTATTGAAATGAAAAGAAAACTGATGAAATATAATCCCATCCCATCATATAACCACACGATGCAGAACAGACCAGTTAAGAACTGACACAAAGACATCAGCAATCTGCACAAGGTACTGTGTATTATTTCATACTTTATTAACTAAGATTAACTATATAATGTTCTCCAGATGTGGATGATGATGATGATGATTTCTTTTTTGGCAGAACACAGCTTCATATTCTGATTCTGAGGGAAAAAGCGTGGCTTCCACTCTCTATTATTACATTTATCATTGAGCCGTGATGTCCTCTTTCCAGTGACATTTGAAATACTGTATTCCACAGCAGCGAGCATTATGACATTTAAACTGATTGAATAAACACCAAAGCTGCTTACAACCTGCAAAGTTATATAAGCAGAGAAAGGTAGGCAGGAAATCATCTATTATACAGTAGAACTGAGATATTCCAAAAACGGAACCAGAACTTTCCGAAGGATACAGTCCTGGGATAAAACTTCTCATTATGCCCGTGCCTTCAAACCCCATTAGTGTGCGGTCTGCTCTCTTTAACTCAAGTTGTAAAGTACCGGCATGCAGCGAGGCAAAAAAAAAAAAGCCGACCCGCCGACTTCGACGAGAACCATCCAGAGTTATGTTACACAAAGAGTAGAACCACAGGCAGCGAATGAGACACAGAACATCGTTTCCGTTGCCCTCCGTGTTAATAAACGGCGTGCCTCTGAAGGAGCGGAGCTGTCCGTTCAGCACCAGTCGCGCAAACACCGCCGGCTTCAACACACACACACACACACACATACAAACAGCACGAGAATAACCGCTCAAAAGAAAAAGAAAAAAAAAACAACTTCCGCGGATTCCCGATAAAGCAAGCGCCGCTCTCCTGAAAGCAGCTGCACTTATTAGTTTATGGAATTCAGCTGTGATATGTGTAATTTTCCAAGCTGAAGTTAATTACGAGGAAAGGAGAGACGTTATTGGCCTACTTACCATCAATCGCCATGATGTTCTGTTTGGGCTTCCACCACCGAGGCGGGCGGTGAAGAAGGGGGAGCGGCCCACTGCGAGGTGAGGGAAGGGGGGGGGTTCATAGGGTGGTACAGTCCATGTGACACCGGGGAGGAAGCTGTACAAATATACAGTATATCATTCGTAATTTACAGCTAAAAGACAACCTGCTGCACCATAGCATACAGGCTGAACATATGTGGGACTGGATTATAATTACATTCTGAAAATGTGGTTTAACCCAAACTACGTTAAAACTATAATAGATGCAACTAGGCTACTAACTACGAGCTGATTTAGTTGTATTAGCAGGATGCTAATAACAATGAGTAATGGAAATGAGTCAACTGGAAAGTTCATGGCAAAAATATGCTACATTATAAAGCTGTATGCTGATATGATTATTGCTTCATAATATTTCACTGTGATTTTATATGTTTATGTTTTTCATATAAAAAAACCCTAAAAAAACCCAGCAAAACCAATAGTAGGCTAAGTATGTGTATCAGCCCTTCAAAACAAGAGCCTCCTCCTTCACTGACCTTGCTGTCTTACAGGAAGAAATCCATCATCACAGACCTTTTCTTGGAGTTGATGAAAAGCATTCTGTGAGCCACAGGAAGTACAACACAAACATTAATTGCAACGCATCATCACCATGCAACTGATTGATATGGCCATATCTAGGAATGTAAAAGCACGAGACAGTGATTTGTTTCCCTGTGGTGTCAACCTTAAAGGTCAGGTATTAAATACAGCTCCAGTATTAAATATTCATAAAGCACGCATCATCACTAATGAGAATATCTGTGTTGTTTTCAATAGCACTTGTGCTTTCACCGGAGATGTAGATATTGTAAAACACCAAGGAATTTGGGGAATATAGTAAAATATTACTTGCTTTCTATTGTATATCCAATCCTTCCAGCTGCAACATGTTACTCCTAAATGATAAGAACAGCTCAGTGCGACCTCTGTGGAATAGTTTTTTTTTTTTTAACCTTTGCCTTGTCTGAACCTGCCTTAATGATGCAACACAAAGACTAGTTACACCTACACGTGTTATCCTGTAATTACTTCATTGCCCTGTATTTATTCTAATCGGATCTAATTCGCTCTCTGTACTGTTGCAGTCACCCCATTTCCTGTTGAGATTCATTAAACCTTCGTTAATTTCTATCAAATCAAAGTGTAATCAAGCTAATCCTGCTACCACCGTCCCTGTAAATCAGTCAGAAAGCACTACTGCCCGCTCGTGCTCAACAGCGCCCTCTGCAGCAGTTGTATTGTACGAATGTTTATAGGAACCCGTTGTTACAATAGAATTGTAAAAACCCATTGGGTTTCATGCTGAGGTTCAATATACACTCCTGTACCGTCATCGGGTTGCCATGGATACGAGTAGCAGCTGCTGAGTTCTACCTTGTGATTTCCTGTCAAAAAACAAATGTGACCCAATCCAGGCATTTTGTACACACACTCTCTCTCTCTCTCTCTCTGCACCCTCACTCGGTTGTGCCTCTAATTTTAGAATCCTCCTTTTCAGTCTCAAGGAGCTGTGTTCAGCAGTATTTGGCATGCTTTTTTTTTTTTTTTTTAAAGACTGTGTACATTGTACGATACACTGACACATCGATTGCATGTCAGAGAATCGCTTCGTAATGTCATCCGACAGGCAGTTTACCTATACTCTAAAGCTGTCCAAAAAGAGGAGAGCGATGGCCGATCAATCCTCACAATGCCACACACAATTTTGTATTGGATAAATACAACTATTGAGACGACACTAGGCTGCAGTACATCCCTTCTACTTATTTATGTGTCTCATTCTTAACATGTTTTGCTTGTAACCCCTTGATAGGATGCAATAACTCCATGCAACCACTTCAATCAAAGAGTCATTTTACCATCTCCGATTTGAATTATTTGTAGTGGTCTGAAAAGGTAAAACAGTAGGTCACAAGACTGAAGTAAAGATTAGAGAAAAGTCTGAAAATAAACTAAATTTAGTGGACGAGAAGTTGAGGTTTTCTTTCTCAACATCTCCCAACTACTACATCTGCAGGAGTCCCGACCCGCAACACTCCGAGCGTTTGTGTCGCCTCGAACAAATGAAGTGGGAACTTTTACACCGTCAGACAAAGATCAATAGCATGTGAGGCAACACTTGCATCCGCTTGTTCACATAAAGTTAATTTACAAATGAAAAAAGAACAAATGACCAAACCATGTTAGAGTAATGCTACAGTACTGGCTTCAAATGCAAACTTAGCTCAGCACTTTACTTTTCTTTTGTTTTTAAATCACTGTCACTATTGCAATATGTAATACACTGCTTCAAAAGGTTGTACTAAATAGGTATTAAGTCACCAAATTTAAACACATTACCAATTGGAAACAAATACAATGCCAGGCAAATGTCCAAAAATCAACAGAATAAATTGGATTTTTGTCTTTGAGCACAAACAAGGTTTCCCCTACAGTGTTTGTCCAAGTGTATTTGGAAACAGGTTTTTTTTAAATATATAAATAATAACTGTGACTTTCAACTAGATGTGGTGAGCTGTGTCCAGGATGGAATAGGTTAGTTTTCTAAAGTCGAAGACGTTTTTAAATCAAATTAAGAGTTTACTGGGAAAAAAAACAAAAGAAAACTTGGATGGCACAACATTTGGATATGAGGGAAAGAGCCTGCCGGTTGAAGATTCTAAAACACGCACACAAACAAATGTGTGCACCAGCATGTCCACATGTGTATAGACGTGCTTCTACCGTTTCCATCTCGACCGCTTCTTCATCCCTTCTTGTTTACTTCGTCCTATTTTTAGCTGCAGCTCGGCTCAAATGCCCTCTGCTGGGCTCATCAAAGCAGCTCCTTCCTGTTGTCATAGAAATGGGCTGGCACGTCCATTAAACTTCTCCGTCTGCAGGCTGCCCATAATCACGCTCAGCCGTCTGCCAGCTTTCCCTGAACAGGTAGATCATTCAAACCAGGAGAGAGAAGGCAAATATTCCAACTCTTATGTCCCCGTGCATGGGCAGAGAAGACAATTTCTCAACATTTAAACATCCCCAGTTATGCGTCATTACCACACCTCATATTTCTCTTTCGGTCCTTTCGTCACCGTGAGGCGGTCGTGTCACGGTCTGACATGAGAGAGTAGCATTTACAGTGCAATCATGTCCACGCCATGTGTGACCTTGTGCTGGTAACAGCAACGGAGCTCCTGGGAGTCACACACACGACGATCAGACTGCTGCTGCTGCTGTAGTGCTATTGGAAACACACACGCACACACACACACGTTGTGACTGAATGAGAGGTGTTGCATGAGTGCAGTGTCTCGACCCACATCACCTTTTTCGCGTTGAATGCATTCATGCCAAGCAAGCCGTGATGATGTTGATGTTTACTTGCACCTCAGAATGTAGGTAATGTGCTTAAAGACATGTCAAGTGAAGGCCATAATGAACTGTTGCTGATGTGGGAAAAACACATAGAAAGACAAAACAAAGCAGGAGGGGCCCCTTCCCTTGTGCACAACACACCAGGAACTCCTCCAGTTTTGTTTATCTCCTCGACGTTATTGGACAGATCTGATAAGGAGAACGAGTGAGTGATAAACCTCTTTAATGTTTGACATATTTAGTGTGTATAGGACTTGCATTACTTAACAGAAACACTGGAGGTCAGAAAGTTGTATTTCTGCTACAATAAACGAGCGAGGTGTACCCTGCAGAATTTTATCTTCGATGTCCAAAAAGTGTTTCCCAAAGATGTTTAAAAACTTTATATCCAGTTTGGCTGAGCATCATAACTGCAATATAAAGCAGAAGTTTCAGTCTTGTAAAGCAGGGGTCCCCAACAATCGGGCCGCGGATCATTTGGTACTGGGGCCGCACAGAAAGAATAAAACTTTTTTATTCATTTTTTGTGTTGGTATTATTTATTGTAAACATTTTTATGTATTATATTATATATATTACAATGTAATAATAATAACATAAATAAAGTGCATAATATAAAATGGAATAATTACATTTACATTATACATTAATTAATTAAATGATATGTTTTGCACTTTATATTAGGAAATGAAATCACACTCGGTAACTACCGTGTGAAATATGACACAATTAGGTCCAAGACTTATTTCCATTGAGGTCTATGATGTAAAGATAGCAAAAATGCAGCAAATAAGCCAAAAATAAGCAATTGACTACCAATTAAGACCAGTAGGATGTAGTTTGTCTCTTAAAGTGCTTTTCTCCAAACCAATTGGTAATGAAAGCAACACAAACCAGCTGCCTTATATTCCCTTTTTCCGATTTAAATTATAGTTCTACTAATTTTGCTGTTGTTTTTTCTTATACCACACAACAAACTAAAATGCAAACACACAAAAAAACAGCCCCTTTCACTCAGATGAGTGAACATTCTACAGTTCACCGGTTGCCAGCTGTCTCCATGACAACTGAACAAGCGCCATTTGCAAATGAAGGCCATGTGATGTGGCTGAAAGCTCCGGAAGAAACCTAATAAATCCTAATAAGACCCCCCAGTGTATGAGGTTGTTTTCTTTCAAGATTCTTATTAGCTGTATTCCAAAAAAACACAGTGACAAGAGACACTCTTCTGTTACAAAGCGTGCAGATGATTACAATGTTCGCCATTTAGTTCCTACTTCTATTCTCAACAGGTTGTTTCACGCAACACTTTTCCACAGACTTCTCTGACGCAGGCAGTGAGGAGCCGTTTCCATAGCAATAACTTCCTACGCGCAACACAAGTTGACTGAACTACTAAATACAATGTGTTGGTGAAAAATGACACGAAATAATCCAGCTGCAAAAGGGAATGTT
Source organism: Bovichtus diacanthus (assembly GCA_943590825.1). Taxonomy (NCBI): domain Eukaryota; kingdom Metazoa; phylum Chordata; class Actinopteri; order Perciformes; family Bovichtidae; genus Bovichtus; species Bovichtus diacanthus. The sequence goes on from CALSBV010011913.1 coordinate 3,106,658, forward strand.
CCCGCGCTGGAAGAGCCCCCACGGCTGCACGCTTCCACAAGGACACAAAAGGGAGAAGCACAAACATTAGGGTGTAGCGTAATGTTTCGTAGTCAGTGCTGAAGTACCATTTATTTACGAACAAATCACATCAACAAATATCTGTTTGCAGCAGGGGAAAAAAAGCTTGTTTTTCTCATGAAGGTTTCTGTATCAGACTGGATAGATCAGTATTTCTGAAAGGTGAACTGTGACACCACCATGTGGGGAAACCTAGTCACTGACTTCTGACAGCTCATTCACATGTAACGACTCTATTCTCTACATCTCTAAGAAACTCAATTTCATTTTTATATTTTATGCAACTTAAAAATGACTGCAATATTAGAAGAAGCAGCACGTTGTTTTAATTACCAACCATATATTTGCCTCTCAATTTCCAGGAAATGCATCTTCCTTCCACTCATCCACACGTCATCTACTGAAGTGCTACAATCGTTTTAGCCGTTGTAGCCCAACATTAGCCAGTCACACATATGGCGCTTTATGTCTGCAGTTTGTGTTTGAGGTGGGTCAGCTGCTCCATGTCCATGCTGCTGCCACCGCACACGATCACCAGCAGGGGGCCCAGGAGGGTCGGCAGCCGGCCTAAAGGAAGAGTTAGTGCGACAGAACTGATCATCTTCTCAGACGTTTCCCCTCATCACACCTGATTTACCACATACAGAAAGTTTTCACAGCTTTTGAAATATATTCTACAGACATGGCTGCAGTCTAAACAATGCACACGCATGAGTAAAAGAACCACGAGAACAACAAAGACCGTTAAGAGCCGCAAGACATGTTTGCAATGAACTGTCGACCGGATTACTTGGCAAAAAGACATTGGGATGCCTCTGAAATCCTCTCAAACACGGTGCCACTGCTGTACCAACAGACAGAAGAGTTGTCCGTGAAGAGGCAGCAGTAAGGAGGTGAGTGATGATGACTCCAGAGTAGTTACCTTCATCGCGTAACCTGCATATGAGTCCGCTGTAGACTGCTGCTAGTGCTGCTCCGCACGCCATCTCCACCAACACACGCTCCTCATCTACAAGAGGACACACACACACACACACACACACACACACACACACACACACACACAGTTTAACCCTAGAGCCTCACCAGGGACATTTTTTCCGTCTTTTACATTTTTCGATCGTTTTGGTTGGTTGTGTTGATGCATATGGCGTAATTTTTGTCAAAGTTCAACCTCAGCTCCTATAATAAGTCCATAATAAATGTTGCAAAAATACAGACAGTCAGAGGCGAAAGGACAAAAATTAAAAACACAGTTGTCCATCCCACGGCCATCGCAGCATGAAATCATGCATTCAATTGTATCAGGCTTCAATCTAGAGTCCTGTCTTCAAAATGTTACTTTTTTTTTTACTATTTTCCAACAGAATTTAGCCATTTTCTCATGATCTCATGATCCATGTTTCCCGCACACACCAAACACGCATCAAAACCAATGAGTTTCATCGAAAACAACAGTGACACGATGTAAACAAACTGGCATTTGAAGGGTTAAAATTCTGCAAACTGAAGAATATTTGGAAGCGATGATCAGGACTGAAGCTGCCCTAAACATTTAACTTGGTGAAAGTAAAAAACAATATTAACATCGATATTTGTGGCAGTTTTTGACACAGACATTCTTGTCCTCTAAGCACATCAGAGCAACTTTATTTATTTTTTTATTTATTTAAATTTTTTTTTAAAGTGAGGCACAAGGGGTTAGGTAAAACAAAAAGGCAGCGCCAACATGAAGCCAACTTCCTCACAGAGTCTCAAAAGTAAGGATTGTTCATTTTCAAAGACGACGTTTGGGCTGCTCACCAGTTTTTAAGAAAGTTTTTAAAGGGACATTGAAATGCACGTTGAAGCGCATACACTAACCCAGGAAGGTTTGAACAGCACACAAAGCCTGCTGGTCAGTCACAAGTTCCGAAATGATTGCGAGCTCGCTGCGTTGGCTGTATTCGAACGCTTTCTTGCAAACTGTCTTTGCTCCGAGACATTTCGCCTCGCTGTGGGAGACATATGAGGACGAAGTCAGTCCGGTTGCATTCAAAATACTAAACTGCGGAAAGCATTTGAACTCCTTGAACCTCTGACCTGGTGATGTCATCCAGGGTGACCAACCTCCCCGCCTTAACCGCCGCGTTGAAACAGTCGGCCCCCTCAGTCTCCATGGCGACGATGGGTACATCCGTCCAGCCTACATCCTTCAGGCCCTGGACGACACCACAGAGGAGCCCCCCCCCGCCCACAGACAGCAGCACAGCTCTGGGCTTCACACCAGGACCCAGGGAGGCCGCGACCTCTGTGATCAGACTGGCGTGGCCCTGCCTGGGTGTGTGTTAGGCAGTTTGGAGGTTAGTTATTTCATTTCATAGTTGGACCGCAGGAAAACTTGAGATCGTGATGCGTGCGCCTACCAGAGCAGGGGGTGATCGAATGGAGGAACATAGGTGAGTCCTTCAGTCTCTGCCAGTCTGAGAGCCTCTGCGTTGGCGTCATCCCAAACCTAAGGAGAAGATTTAATTAAATATTATCTTCTCATCCTCCTCTGTTCAATTTTAAATCCAAAGACTGAACACAATTTTTAAACAACCAGGATCAGATCAGAATTGGTGTCTGCGCTCACATGTATTTGATATTATACTTTACCTTGCCAGTAATCTTGACCGTAGCACCCTGATCCCGGAGCCTCTGAACAACCAGCTGAGGAGACGAGGAGGGGACGACGATGGTGGCCGGCACACCCATTTTTCGGGCTACGTAGGCTGCAGCCATACCTGCATTACCGCCTAGAAAAAGGTCCGTATTGTGTCAAAAAGAATAGATTCCGTATTGTGCGTATCAACATGCTGAGTCACAGTAGAAATGTCACCTGAGGAGCAGACAACACCTTTGGACTGTGTGGCCAGCTGCAGAAGAGAGCCATGGAAAGGGAAAAAGGGGCAGGTTAGTGTCTGAGACCTCCACCACAATCAGTCATCACTGGCCTGTAATTGAAATGACACGTCGGGGACATGATGGAGGTGGAGAGGGAAAAAAAAGCTGTTCCCAGCACCAGCAGAGGGGTGGAGGGCTCCTACCTGCTGGCAGAGGTGGCCGATGCCACGGATCTTGAAGGAGCCAGAGGGCTGCGAGTTCTCCATCTTCAGGAACACGGAGGCTCCCACGCGTTTGGTCATGCTGAGGCTCTCCAGCAGCGGTGTGTTCAGGTGGAAATGCTTTGCCATGGTGCAGCCTAATTTCACTAAAATGTAAAACAATGTGTCAGGACGGGTCGAAGGTTGAGTGCGACGACGACTGTTGGGAAATGCGAATGAAAGCTCCAGAAAAAAGCTAATGAGAGGACCTTGAGTTCAGAGTTTTTTGGTCAAAGTAGAAAGTGAGGAAGAGCCTCCAGTACTTCAACCTGTCTGTCAAGAGAAGTAGGATATTTTCTGCAAGGTGGTTTGGGGATTAGAAGGAGTCAGCAGGTGGTCAACAAGAAAAATACTTTATCACAGTTTTTTTTTTTTTTTAAAGATTAAAAGGTGTCCTATGCACGGCCTGTGCTGCCTACATAGTAGTGCAACATAGTAAACATAGCAAACATAGTAATAGTATTATTTGTCATTTAGCAGACGCTCTTATCCAGAGCGACTTACAGTGACTCACTACAGGGACAGTCCTCTGGAGCAACTCAGAGTTCAGAGCCTTGCTTAGGGGCTCAATGGTGGCAGCCTGGTGTAGAACTCACAGCTCACCAGGTAAGGCGACTACTCTAACGTTGTTTATTTATTTAGTTTTTATGTAAGTCTACACATTTCCGTTGTCTCTCAGAAACAAGGAGGTGCTGCGAGCTGCTGATCAATACTGCCGTTTAGTGCACTAAAACACGGTTAATTTTTCATTCATGAATTGTTGTTTTTAACAAAGTTAAAGTTGGGTTTTTTTGGACAATTTTAAATATGTGCACTGCAGACAGAGTGCGGATCTAACAAATAGAGACAAGGCTGCCAATTTGTTATTATTACTAAATTGTTGTATTTTATCAGACCCAAAAAAGAAAAAAACTACAAGAATATATTGGGATTAAATATGGGCATTGGTCGACCACTGGTGCACATGAACATGGAAGGCAGGAAAATCATAGTTTCACTCATTGTGTAGACCAGAGAACAGTAGCTGAAATTACATTGAGCTGAGCAATAACTCATTTCATCATCGTGTCATATTTTCTGATTAAATACCAAAAGCAGCAAATAAATCCCTCACATGAGGTTTAATATCAGTCAGTGGACATGTAGAAAATGTACATTTGATGTGTCTCGCCCTTTAAGATCAGCAGAACCTTTGCCCTGAAATAAAATGTATGAAAGCGAACTGCTTGAACAAGAATGACGTAGCAAATCCTCACCAACACAGTTACGTAACGTAGTGTTTTAGACTGGCAAAGAAACTTAATGACGTACATTACGAACGCTTTGTGTCGTTACGTCATCAGTTAACCGCGTGTTTTCAGGTGTTCGGTGTTGACTTACGTTTGGATCAACCGCTTGCTTGCACGAGCCTCTGATGTTTGAATGACGCAAAGTGTATCATACATGACGCACGTAGCAGAAGCGCTTCCCCTCAAAACACTACCACTTCCGGTTGAACTTCAAAATAAACGTGGCACTTGATTCCTTTTTCAGTCATAATAGCAACAATAGTATAAATGTAATCTGAACTATTTTCACATCATATTGTATCAAATGTGCAGACCAATTGTCTTTGAAATATATGTTTGACCAGTAATTTAATATACTCGTGCACATGTAACTGTATGGCCTTAACTCCTGTGTTTTTTTTTTTTTTTTCTGATTTTGAGTTTTGTTTTAAGGTCATCAAATACTTGATGCCATGTTCTTGGCTCATATATGAGGCAATCTTAAGTAAACATGCAGGATAATACATAATGTAAATAAATAAAAGGTAAAAAAAAATAATAAAAAAGAAGGGGAAAAAACTGAGAAAGTAGGACAAAATTAGCAGCAATCCTTAAATATTTAAACCTTGTTTCCGCGTCACCTTTGTGATGGTAATCCACAGCTATCCAGATTTATATGTTGTTGTTCCACCAACTCGGTTGTATGTGCTTTCCGTATAATCTTCTATGTGGTCATTTGGTGTTTGTATTTTAAATCAAGTTGTACCAGCGTGTCAACATGTTTTAGTTTTTGAAAATAGGGAATGTTGCATAACTCAGTGAAAAACATTACTGGCAAAGTGTGACAATTTTTGTAATTTAAATAGAAAGAAACTTACATATGAAGAGAACTTCTGTCGGTGCAGAGACTTGAGTGGCCTTGTGAGCTCTAAAGTCCACAGTTTATTACCAAGGCCTGGCTGTGTGTGTGTCTGTGTGTGTGTGTGTGTATCAGAGAGAGAGAGATGGTCTATATTGATTTTCTTTTAAGACGTACTTTTCCCCCCTCCTTTTTCATGTTCATCACACACCCACATACAATTTTGAGTCAGTCAGTCACAGCGTTGATCCTCTGCAGGGATTATAATTTCTTTATTATTATTGTACATCAGCTGTGTAGTTACAGGTTGCATATACACAAAGTAATGGTTCACACTCCTCACACCAATGTGCCATTCTCGCATCAAACATCACTCAACGTATTGCCTCGTCTTTTACACAGCATTTTAAAAAGGAAATGACGCTCGAGTCAGAACCTTTCTGTACACTGGGGGGCAGCAGTGACATAAAGAAACCAGAGCAGTGTGTCTAATAATACCAAAAATAACAATAGAAAAAAAAAAAGAAAATTGTTTAAATAAACCAACACATCAGGGGTATAATACATTTCATACAACTACTAAAATATGTAAATATGAAAACAAATAAAATAAAATAAGTTGTGAGAAAGTCCAGTTGATCTCACACTTTAGATTCTTCATTCCCTCTCAGCTAATTTAGCCCTCTTTCAACACTAAAACCGTTACCCATGGAATATGTATACAATTGTATTTTTCAACCTTCTAAACGCAGGTTTAAAAAAAAAAAAAAACATCTGCCACTGATCTTCTGGTGGATGGGAAACACAGCTTTATCATATATTAGCACTTCAGTCTGGTATCAGTATTTCCCCAGTATGAGGACCAATATGTGCCGGGCCCTATTCTGGACAAGGTATTGTGTGTTAATGGGTAAAAACTGTCAGAAGTGTCATTCAATCGAGTACGATAGTGTCACCTCCTCCTTCCCATGTTGTAGCTGCTTTGGTTTCACAAAAACTAGTTTTTTATTTCACAAACAGACTTCTCACATTCTTGGTTTCCTTATTTTCCTCCTCTCTTACCAGCAGCAACCATTTTGCAGTTGAACAGATGTTCATATGAAATCATGCACCGGTGCCGAGTCAACGTAAATACAGGATAGCAAAAGGTTGAGACGTCTGTAATTATTCACAGATGCTTCTTTTATAATTTTTTTTTTGCTAAATCAGAATTCAAATATTTTTCTGATATCAGTTCAAACAAAAGTTTTTTGGGTGTTTTTTTTTTTTTAACCATGCCATAACATTATATTGTCAACATCTGTTGCCTGTGTGGGTTGATGTGGACTTCAGCCACCATGCATCATAAGCTTGCTGGATTCGGTTTTGTTAGTCTTGTGGTTGCACTTCCAATGTTTTCTTTTCCAGACTAACACTTCTAATAGCTGCTCCACCTGACAATACGCTGACTTCCTTCGACACGCCCTCTGTTCTCTCCTCTCACTTCCTCTCTCCAACTTCAATTCTCACTCATACTTCTACCTGACCGAGCCTGTAAATGTACTGCATTCAAATCTTCTCACCACACAGTGTGGAAGTGTTTTCAGACAACAAACTACGTTCATTGCTATGCAGTCGATGAGCTTGGCTTCATTAAAAAAAAAGGTCCATCTGGGTGTTTTTATTATTATTAACCCCATACAAAAATAAAGTCGCATTCAAAGATCAAGATTATTTGGATGAGTGTCAGACACAGCCTTATGAATCATGGTCGGAGCTGGAAGAGCTGCATCCAACTGGTGGATATTAATCTCTTTTTTTTTCTTTCTTTCCTATTCAGCTTCTCTCATGCGGCTGAACTCGTGTGAAGTTGCCAAGCTACTGTTGATCAGAAATAAAAATTCAGGCAATTTCCTTTAACTGCAGCAAACTCAGTGAAAATATATTATGGATCTACCATAAAGCGGCTCTGTGGTTCCAGCATCACATCCAAACAAACAGAAAAAAGTTGCTTCATCGGAGCTATGAGCTCCATCTTTCTTTCTTTCTCTCTGCTCCTGACTACCTTTGTTCTTTCTTCCTCTGGCTAATGCTTCCGCCCACATGCTGCTGCTGCTCTTCTTCTTCTCCGTGTGCATGCTCCCTATGCAAGCGTGTGCACGTGGCTGCTGATCTGGGCTTTACGCCAGTGAGCGTTGTCTGGGTTTGATCCTTGGATACAGCTGGAAGAGGGAGCAAAGAGAGAAAGAGAGGGCATGGTTGTTACATCATGTTAACATTGTTCTCAAGGTGCGGGGACATCATGGAGGCAGACCTGAAGACACTGTGGGGATAAAGAAGCCGTTTCCTCTGGTGAATCACAGGTTATTCACTCAATGAGTGTTGGTTTTAAGAGTACATTTAAACTTCACACGTACTCACATGTACAGATCGTACATCCAGTTATTATTCACACCACATGTAATACAGTAGAGTTGCAGCTGTAAAGGGACACTGTGATGGACCATTTTATTAAAGCTATAAAGGTACAATCATTGAGTTCTGAGCATGAGTGTGTACATCCTGCCTGAGGCTTGAATGGTACTGTGCACAAAAGCACAAGCCGCGTCCAGTAATGCACAATTCTCTTACCCTGTGTTAAAGCCAATAATGCAATGAAACACATTAGTTGTCTGGTTAACGTTCCTTTTTGAATTTAGGATTATATGGTGTTAGCTACTAGTTTCATAGCTATGGCTCAATAATGATAATCATCTGCAGATTCAATCTAGTCATTCATTCCTTGGCCCAAGTTTGATCTGTCAACTACATTTATAAAAAAAATGTGTACAGAAGTTTTTCAGATATTTTTCTGACAGATCAAATCAACTTCAATGTAGGCCAATATAATATCCCCTCCCCCCTGATTTATTTTATATACTAACTTATTTCACTGACTTTAGTGTGACAGAATTAAAGAGCTGATCACGACGTTTATTGCATATGGAAATGTTCTTATTTTTGTGTTTTGATCGGAACTACCTACAGGATTACTTTTCCGGCCAGCTTTTGGGTGTTACGTGCAAATCAACAATCATTGGCTTCCCTCCCTGTGACTTTGAACTCCGGCGCACATCTTTCATTTGCACACAACACCCACATTTCAACGATATGAAGCCGGTTGGAAATCAGCCTAGCAATCCTCTAACACTGCACATTGCCTGTAGCTGGTGGTAATTGACTGTTCGCTAACCCCCTCCCCCGAAGACAATGATTATCTAATTGTTGCTTTGCAAACCGTAACACGTCACGGCAAGTGGCGGTCACTAAAGTAGACAACCCTCTATATGTGCACACATTTATGGATGCTGTAACGTCATAGTGTTCTCTCACCCCCAAGAGGTTTCTGGGTACGTATCCCTCGCGGTCGCTGAGCCGCGCCCACCACCACTCTGTCTCAGTGTCGTCACGACGACGCAGCACGGTGAGGCCGTCACCCTCGCTGAAGGAGAGCTCATCGGCCTGCTGGGCCGTGTAGTCCCAGAGAGTGTAGACCAAGCCTTTGTTCATCACGCCCAACTTTTCTTGGACACCTGGGAGAGATAACCAGTGGTAAAAAGCCCACTTTGATTGTGTTGCTTTCAGTGGAGAGTTTAATTGTCGCATAGTTAAAATGTCTCTCCCTCTGTGGAGGAGACTTGTGGAGTTTACTTTGATGACTCACTACATGTCTCTCTGTATCTACCTACCGTAGAGGAACTGAGAACACTGTGTATAGCCCTCCTCCATTTCTTCACATTTGTCTGCCGCCGTTTCCACGTCGCTAATGGTTGTGGCGAAAATGGCGGCCCCCGACTCCACCAGCATCTTACAGAGGTGGACGCTGTTACATGAAGCTGCACAGTGCAGAGGAGTCCTGGGAGGCACAACATTAAAATAGGCTTGTAAATGGACTCAAAAATGGCCCTGCTAGACAAGGTTCATTCAAGAAAGCACAAAGATGTTCCATTAATGCACTTCAATCAAATATGGAATAGGCTAAACACAATTAGTGTCGGCATTGCGGATGTCATTCTGATTGCGGATCCTCATTAGACTTGGTAATCTCTTCCTTCAATACTTATAAGGCAGCTGAGTCAAAAATGAATTTAGAAATGCAATTATCTGTGTCATTGTTTTCTCTGAGCTGAGCTCCAGTATCACTGGCACAGAGCGTGTTCATTACCCAAATACCCTCTAGCCCTTCAGCAGCCACTGTTCTATTATTAGTCTGGACTATTACATGATTGAATGACTGGCTGAAGGTACTGACCATCCGTCGCTATCCGCCGCGTTTACATTGACTCCAAAGTCAAGCAGGAACTTCACAATATGGTGATGGCCGGCGCAGACAGCATTATGAAGCGGAGTTATGCCTTCATCGTTAGGCATGCTGGGATTTTCCACCTTAAAATCAGAGATAATGAGAAAATATACATAGAGATATGAGACTGATTGAATGATTGGCTATCCACAGCAACAATGGAAGAATCACAGACGTATCCGTATTTGGTATCAGCCGTGAGAAACCTTTCACTTAAACCTTAAATGGCTGAATTCACTGCAAAACTGGGGATAATGCAACGTTTTTATAAGCAGCTTGGGAGTTGTTGAGCTGTTGGGTGTTACTGCCTCGGGGTATGACCACGTCGAACTGAGCTTGTTGGAGGTGAAGCATCTGCATGTTTCCTTCAGAGTATCAGCTGGAGTTTGGCGAGTCAGTAAGCACTTTTGTCCAGATGTCAGGGATAGATACGGGGGGGGGGGTTGCTTTCAAAAGATGTAAGGCTTTGTTCTCAGGAGCTCTGGGGGAAAAAAAAACCCTCTGTGATGCAGAGTGTGAGTGTGTCTTCAACAATAACTTTCCCCACCTGACAACTGAGACCACCTCTCCCCTGACAGAGCTGCTGAGGATCAAAGGTATTATACTTAATAAGTGCTGTCATAAAAGGTATTGAAAAGCTTCAAAATCTTCCAGTTATCTCTCAAAGCAATCTGGTGTGTGGGTGCGCAGTTCTTGTTGGCTTGTACAACTATCTTCTATTGCATAAGGAAATGTGTTTTATTTTATTTTATTCAAAAGCACAACATTATACAAGTGTAACCAAATTGGAGCTATTAAAACCAAACTGTGTCCGATAATATTCAACTCTCGACAGACAGCCCAACATTTGAAGATTATCTTGTGAGATTACACCCACTTCTTCTAGAAACATTCCGTGGCTTCAGACCAATCTCCATCGCAGACCAAGTGCTGCATTATCTTATTGATACTATTCATCCAGGGTTTAGACCACACCACAGTGCTGAAAAGGCTCAAACCAAAGTAGTGGTTAGGGCAGTAGTTGAGCCAACCTAAATGAACATTTTCTTTGACCTAATGCCACCAATCAATACTATTAATCAATAATATTTAACTAGATCATCTTAAAAACTGTAAAGCACATAGCACCCCCAATGTTTAGACCATTTGTAAGAGACATGTCACAGTCTTTCTTGCTTGATGATAACAATTAGTCTCTCCACAGTAAGGTATGGTGTCCCTCAAGGCTTGGTACTCGGTCTAATACCTTTCACCATGTATGTGCTACTGTTCTGTGACCTAATTTGCAGCGATGGCATAAGTTCCACTTCTACGCAGACGACAACCTGTTCTATGTTGCCATCAAACCTGATGAATCTAAGTTGTCCTCCTGGTTGTTTAAAAGAGCTGGCCCACCAACCATCTTCAAACTACCCCATTCACCACCTGTTAAGCTGCCTACCCTAGCCTCGTCTACCATGCTACGCATCCTCCGAGCTGTCCCCTTTTATGACTCTTTGCTCTATTCCCTACACCACCTTTCCCCTTGAACCAGAATTTGTGAAAAAAACTGATACTTGACTTATCTTGTGAGACTGTACATTCATTACATTTGTGTTAAAGCTTAGGTGAGTAACATTGGAGAAGATTTTTTTTATTATCCAATCGAAAAACCCAGCCCAATGTTGGCAACTCTTTTCCAATGAAAGTAAGTAGCAGCACTAGCTTCAAAAGTTGCTAAATCTAGCGAGCATTCATATCTAGCATTCATATCATTATGAATATAATCAACGAACATGACTATTTTTAGCACTCACAGCTAAGCCAGCACTTTGTGGAAGCCTATTGTGACGCGATTTTTGGAGGGGGGGGGGGTTTCCTTGTTTTCTTCCAAAGCACAAGTTGGGTTCTACTAATGTCTACTAATGTACGCTTGTAAAGCCCTTTGACTCACCGTAATATTGAGCTGTACAAATAAACTTGCCTCAATTAGACTTATCTCCGCAGACAGATAGTAAGCGTTCCAAATTAAAAATATGAGAATGCAATATAATGCAAATACTGCAACAACAACATGGTCTTGTGATACCTCATATATAATCCTCTGCACCAGGTCAAACTCTCCCTCTAAGGATGCGTCCAGCAGCAGAGCTAGAGGGTTAAACTTCACTCTCAGACCGTGGCCTGTTCGCTCCGACGACGGCTTCTTCAGGTTGGTTCGCTTCACCTGCAGCACACAGGAAGAAAAACAAAAGAGTGTTGACGGTGCAGAATAGGAATTGCTAAGTAAGTACCTACTGCCTAATTTGACACTTTAGCTTTTACAGAGAACAATTATTTGTGTTTAGGTTACTGGCAACATAATGCAAAGCACAGAAAAACAGAATACTTGCTCAGAAAGTGGAATGCACTGTTCAAATGTATAGGGCACAAGTATTATTAGTCTCCATTTTAGCAAACAGAAGCCCTAGCTTTAATGTGTGTACCCCATAGCAGGTGTAATTACAATCCATGCGTACCTTAGGCAGTGAAGGGGGGGCAGGAGGTGATGTAGAAGGGGAGGCGTGGCCTACAGAACTGTGTGCAGGACTAGAGCCTCTCTTGTTGTTATTGTTCTGGTCCTCTGGCCTATCAGGGGCAGGGGGTGGGCTGCTTTGAGTCGGTGGAGGCGCATTATTGGTAGTTTCTGCTTTTGCTGTCGTCTCTTTAGGTGTTTCAATGGCAACAGAAGGGGGGGACAAGCGGCGGGACCCCGAGTTTAGGTTTTGAACCTCTCCCTCCACGATAGGCGTACTGACGTGCTTGTCACCAGGTTCTACGTTCCCATTTGCTGAATGGATGTTGTCCACTTCACCCAAAGGGTCAGGCTGGTAGAAAGTATTACCTGGAATTTAGAGTGAAACGGCTGATGTAAGCGTCGTCGAAAACATTAAGATCAATGAAAAAATGCTACATAGACCAACTGAATCCACCTAAACTGTCCTGAGGCAAGGCCACATCATCATATCAGCATCTTACCTGAGCCTCCTTCCATGCCTCCCGCCAACGTGTTGAACCTGCAATCCACAACAGAAATCAGCTGCTGCCACTTAGATTCATTGTCATTTAGTTTCCGTTTCATATCTGTTTCATAAAAATGGAATGTTTTAATAGTGGGGTACAGTATAGCACGACCACGTATGAGGGCCACTGTAACAACCCTTACAAAGTGAAGCAATGCAGCTCCTTGACAAAAAAAATGTTTTCCAAGTTATTTTCTCGTATATTCGGGACATTATCCGTAAATGTATTACTTTAATCCAGAGTTTTTTCTCTGAATATTACCCCCCTCCCCCCGGCTGCATATTATGATTATTATACAATAATTTTTTTACCTACGATGGCCCTAATACACCTTTTGTAATAGCACAGACCTCTGGTATAGTAGTTTTTGGATGTTGGGCCCCTGTGGGCCCTCAGGCTCGGTAATTGAGCTCCGTTTCTTCAGGGGCCGTGGAGCATTGCTGAGGCGTCGGCGGAGAACCTCCAGGTCAGCATCACTCTGGTAACGTAGCTGGGAGTGGGCTGTGGAGGGCAGAGGTGGGAGTCTTTAATGTTTACTACACATTTCCTCTTCTGGTATTTGTTTACTAAAATGTTGTTATCAATCTGCTCCCCGTGTCCCAAACCATCACTTCTTTGGCACAGAGGACTTCTTTCATACATTTAGTACAAAAAACTAAACGAACCTTGTTTTCTTGTTCCCTAACAATACTTGGATCACTGTATTCATTGTTTATTTGTCTTGTCTTGTCTTTGCCTTGCGTTGCTCTGTTAAGCTTTGTCTTTTGTTTTGCAAATCAACAAAAGTATAGCGCCGCAGAGAGCATCAAAACTTAATAGACATTCGTCACAGATTTATACTCAATTCACACTGCAAAATCTACGCTATCACATGGAACCAACACATATGGCAGCACAATAATCAGATTTATTTATTATGGTACCTACCAACGGGGGTGAGTTTAGTGGGACTGAGAGGACGAGGGATGTTGTCTACAGTGGGTGGTGGCAGGATTTGCCCATCACTGCTCTCTCCTCCTTTCCCTCCTTCTTTATCTGTAACATCCTCTCCTCCTGCTCTTACTCCTCCTCCTCCCTGGAGAAAAGGGACAGGGGACGGAGAGGTGGAGGAGGTGGGGAGGATGGGTTTACCATAGACTATAGAGAGAGAGGAAATGGGACAGATAGCGCTTAGATGGATTTTCCATTGTGGACATTGTATCAACAGTAAACATACACTATTGTTATATGTGGCACAATCTGTAAAAGGTATTTTAATCTGCTATAATGACCTGCTTTGACAGTAGTCCTGTTGCTGAGAGATCCATAGTTTTTAGCCTGAGGCTGCTGGAGGTACATGCTGTAGATGGAGCTGCTGTTCATGGTGGCGGGGCCCTTCCTGGGGGACTGGGGCCTGGAGGGGTGGTCCGGGACGTAGGGACGTACGGCCACCGCTGGAGGGGGATCTGTTCGCTCTGTTTGCGGGGACAAGGGAGATGGCTGGGAGGTGGAGCCTAACAGTACAGACAGGGTAGGAAAAAAATATATACCTTTAACATTTCATTTCCAGATGCTACACATACATCTCCATGACAGAAAGATATTCATATATAAAGAGTTCATCTTTCAGTTTCCCAAAAATCTCCCTTGTGATCCAAGAAAAGTGTTTTATTTCGCTGTGGGGTTGTTGTCAGACACTTATATTAACAACATGAGCCTGTCAGCCTACCAGAGAAACCGAGGTAAACAACACAATAAATCCCATGTTCTGGTTAAACAGGTCATAATTCCCTCTCTTGCTGTGAAAACTGTATTTCTTCAAGTTTCTCGCCAAAAACTACGTTTTACAAGACTAAGGTTAAACATATCATGATGGTAATTTACTTTCAACCAATACTAATCTTTACTGAATGGAGCCTGAACACACCATAGTGCAACTCGCTCAACCGGCTGCTAACTGCTAAAAGATAACTAGCTGTCATCCTGCCGATGGAAACACATAATTGTTGTTCACAATTTAACATTATCAGGGACGTACATTTACAGTGCGAGTAAATGGGTCCAATACTGGACCAAATTAGTCCCCATTAGTGACACAAAAACAATACAGAAAAAAAAAAATTGTGTCCAGATTGAAAAAATTACTTCAGTTACTCCTATTTACCTTGGCTTGAATTTGGAGGGACGGAGATCCGCTGCTGTATTTGTTGTGAAGAGGAGGATGATGAAGAGGAGGATGAGGTGGCATTTGCAGCACTGGATCGGGGCCAGCCCAGTGTACCGGGGGCAGAACGGGGCAAGGAGCTTGTGGTGCAGTGATGCCCGGCCGCCTGGTGGGTGGCACTGGGGTAAGTTCCATAACCAGAGGAAAGCTGGTGAGAAGAGAGGGAGACATTGATATTAAGAGAGAGAGAGAGAGAACATTTGAATAAGATTTTTCTAAAGCCTGAGAATGAGATTGACTATTTTCATGATAACCTTCACCATTATCTCCCCATATGTTGTGTAGAAAGAGCACATTACCTGTTCTGGACTGTTGGTCCTCCAATCTGACACACTCTTACTGATGCTCGGCCACGACGCTTCATTAGCTAAACAGAGAGAGGAAGTGTTGAGAAGGGACAAAGGTTAATAGGAGAAAGGCAAATGAAGGAGAGGAAGAGGATGGACAGACACAAACGGAGAGGAAAATGTACCATGAAGGTTAAAAAAAGGTTAAAGTAGGTGAAAGGAGAAACGTTAATATAAAGGTATTAAACTCATATGTTACATAGAGAAGAAACTGGAAGCTGAATGCTAAATCATAGCCTAATTATTTTACACAAGCTGCCATTTACAGTTTTGTCACCTCCGTTGAGTGCATTGATACAAATATACAAATGACTCAAGTAAAAACATACTGTTACCCATACATATAGTTTAGTCCAAGAACAACATAAAACATGACAACCGTCATGCGCCATTATTTTGTACCACATAACAATTATGATGTATTGGTAACAGAGAGAGTTTTTTTTTCCATTTGACCTGAAGTCTGGCTTTCAATTGTTTCGTCTCAGAATAGCAAATACTGCAAGGCGACATGACAAGTGCTAAAGTGCTTAACAACTACTCTCCATGTTTAAATTGATGATTACAGTATATTCTCCACGGCAAACATGTGATTTACATCCTGTAAGTAGCAATGGGACTGAAGTATCTCTGATCGTGAGCTCGGTTGCAAATGCATGGGTAGTGTCGTTGTTGTCGTGGCAACGTCTGTATCTGATCATTAAAAAAACAAACAAACATTCCTAGTAACTGGCAATTGCAGTCATAACATTTACTAGTGGGTGCTGTTCTGCTATTTTTTACTATTTAAGAGTTGTTGGTTAAAATATGGGGGGAACTCAGTGAGTGCAATATAAAACCCCAAATCACAGAAAGCTGCTGCGTTGAAGGTCTAAAACTGACTTGGCTGACTGTGGCAAAATCCTGAGCTCTTAGAAGATGACGCCTGCCAGCTATGACAGGTAGTTTAGCCCAGCCTCCGTCTCCACAGAGGTGCTGTTACATAACTAATTGGCACAGTTCAGTGCGACACTAAGAGGAGGCCGCTCAGTAAATCTTGATCCACTGTTGCAGTCACCTGGCTTAATGCTTTACAGTTTCAAGGCAGTTTGACATCAAATGACTTCCATATGAAACGAAGCCTAGCTGAAAGGAAGCAGCCTTGGGAATCTTCGCTTGCAGCTCGTGAGTTTCAATAAAAAAATAAATAATATTCACATTACATTACAGGTCATTTAGCAGACGCTCTTATCCAGAGCAACTTCCAATGAACCAACTACAGGGACAGTCCCTCTGTTCTATTTGGAAGCCTAAACACTTGACCACTAGACTACCATGGGCGGTGGTTCGATCCCCGGCCTCTGCAGTCAGCATGTCAAAGTGTCCTTGGGCAGGATACTGAACCCCAAATTACTCGGCCACCATGTACGGCAGCCTCGGACTCTGTATGAATGTGTGTGAATGCTGACATGTGTTGTAAAGTGCTTTGAGTGATCACAAAGATTGGAGCATTATATAAATGCAGTCCATTTACCATTTTACCACCACCCCAACATTGGGTGCTAGCAGGCTTTTTTTAAGATTGATAGTGCTACCTGTATTGTTCTGGAGCTTTTGGCAGCTTATCGTCGGTGAGCACGCTAAAAAAAAAACTGTCTAAGAGTCTACAGCAACGTCTACAGCAATGTCTACAGCAATGCCAGCAGCTCTGTGAGACTGTACTTTGGCATAGCAGTGCTTTGAGCTCTAAATGCTAACGTCAGCATGCTAACATGCTCGACTGATAATGTTTACAGCAGTTCAGCATGTTCACATTCTAACATTTGCTTGTTAGCACTAAACACAAACTGCAGCTGAGGCTGATGGGAATTTGTTGGGAAGTTATGCAGGTATTTTGTTTATCAACAAAAGTATTAGGACCTGATGATGGCGGCAGAAAAGTCCGGGCATCAAGTCATTAAAATAGATATTTACAAAGAGGTGGACCGAGCAGCCGACTAGCAGACATTGACCTTCAGACATTGACCTTCAGACACCGCTAGTGTGGCTAAAAATAATTGAAAAACATTAACATTGGACAGTAAAATTCCACTGTCAAAGTACAGTATCATTTTAAGATGGTACCTAACCGCTTGGCCCAGCTCTGTGGTACAGCCCTGTCACAGTTTTGGCACATACCAGACTAATACTGGTTAACTATTGAACCTGGGAGTCCTGCGCTCAATAAGCTGTGCTGTGCAACATGTTGACTGCTCCTGTAACCTGCTGACCTCAGGAAGACAAAAACAGTCACGACAGGACACAAACACTCTGTGAGAGGTGGGAACTTGGTCATCCGCCTGAGGGTGCGGATTAGAAAGCAGTCGCTCAGTGTTGGAGAGGAAAGACAGCACGGTTTACAGCACTGGCACCAGCACGATACGCCCTGGTGCAAAAGACAGAGGGTGGCTCGCGTTCAGGTCTTTAAGAAGCCGATCAAACACTGACCGGATCAAATGTATACAATGTAACAAAAACGTGAGCCTTGGTTCAGACGTTCGGGTGTGAAAAGGCCCTAAGTGTCCTCATAGGACATTTAAAAAAAAAAAAGAAAAGAAAAAAGAGAGCTTTTGTTTCAGAAAACCTGGCTCCTGGGTCCACTGCAGCAAATAGTTCAGGTCAGTGGAATATGAAACCATGTCTCTCAATCCTTTTCAATGAATACATAAATGATTCCTTTGCATTATAATGCTAATGGGAAGGCATAGAATGTCTTGCTGTGATTTTTTGTTTGCTCTAAGAACACTGTAGACTGCTGTGCTTGTACTGTAGTGGCATTCATACAGTATAACAGATATCAGGGCTAACATTTGTTAGAGAGCCTTAATCTCAGCAACAACAGCTGCCTTACCGAAAAGCTCTCCTTACACACACACACACACACACACACACACACACACACACACACACACACACACACACACACACACACACACACACACACACACACACACACACACACACACACACAGCACTGTATATAGCTACATGCGTACCTCAGACTTCCTTTCATTCATGTGTTTTGTCATTTGTTAAGTCTGTTGACGTGATTTACAACTATGTGTTTTCTCTGTTACGTCAGCTGGGACAATACATACATGGAGTCGTGGCATTTGCTTTGGCTTTCAAGAGCACAATGGGATTTGTATAAGTACCGGCTCACGACACTTCGGTAGTTAAACTAAGTGAGTAGAAATGCTCTGCTACTTCCAGCCTGAGTGTACCGATATATTACTATACACGTGTGTCTGTCCAGCGTACTGCAGAATCAGAGAGGCATTATACAACATGGTCAGTGGTTGATGATGCAAGGGTGTGTTATGTTGACGAAGCTGACTCTAGCTATGTGGATGGATGTTGACATTAATAAATTAAACTATGTTGAAGGAACAGTTCCCAGTTTTGGGAAATACACTTATTCACTTTCTTGCCAAAAGTCGTTGAGAGAGAAAATCAATACCAATTCCTAATATGAAAAATCAGCCACATGGCAACTAGCTTAGCTTAGCAGAAGGACTGGAAACAAGATGAAACAGCTACAATTCACCTCAGTCCAGACGGTGGCTTCCTCAGTTTAGTTTTCCTATGCTGTGCTTCCTAACCCCGAGCAGCTGCTGGCTATCAGATGTCATGTCTGTGTCCTTATACACGTGACCCCTGACATTTTCAGGTCATTCTTTTGTAGCTCATTCAATTATGTCGTCCTAACCATCTGTTCTGTACAGTTAGACAAATACACTCCACAGCATTCTTGGCTTAAACGCATCCTTTGCTTTTTTTCAGCCCAGGACTCAAACTAAGAACAGGTCTGCCTTTGGATTAAGGCTAAAAAAAATGTAAAAACATACTTGTGTTGGAATCATGCAGGAAATACTATCAACAGACCCACTACCCCTTGAGGTTTAGATGAAGTTGTGAGGAAGCAGGTGCTGATAATCTATCACCAATGGAGCTAGTGGTGAGTCATTTTCTCTAGCGCCTTGTAGGGACTCACTGTTGTTACTGTGGCCCCCCTGAGGGGACCCGGGTCCCTCCCACGGCTCAGTGGGCTCGGACAGAACGATGTCTAAATCTGACACTTTCCATTGGCTGGGAGGCTTCCTGATGCCACTCCTGTCCTCCTCTGCATGGCCACACCCACCACGAAAGACGGTAACAAGACCAACCACGACAGTAACAACCACCGATACAACATCATCACGACGACATCACGAAACAGGAAGTCACAATAAGCACCATGACAACAACAAGGGACAAAACAAAAACACCAACAAACAACGGATAAGGGAAGAGGGAAAAAAAAAAAAAAAAGGAAAAGGAGCCAACAGACAGGAAAAAGGAAACAGACAGCAAGTTAGAGCCAGACAGAGATATAAGAAACTCTGAAGTCAAACACCACAAACAAGCTGATCCAAGTCTTGCACAGTGCCTTAAAATATCAAAAAAAAGTAGAATTTTTTTTATTCTACCAACCTGAGAGGGAGCGAATGTGGCTGAGCGGGTTGGGTTTGGCCGGTGGGTCAGCTGGCAGGGGGTACCCCGCCTCCTGTCTCTCTTCTGCTGGAACCTGGATGTAGGGGCAGACGGCCGCTACTCGCCCTGAAACTCCAGCGCCTGGGTGGGAAGAGGTCTGAGGCGAGGACAGGCCTCCTCCATTCATACGACTCAACTGGAGAGGTGCAGAGATGGACAGACAAAGTCAGGCCCGCAGTAACTGTGACGCTAACTTCAAACCAACCGTCAAAAGCAGTGAAATGCGACTGATGTGCGTTTCAATGATTAGCCGTGAAGAGAAGAATATTTCAGTTGTACTTCTGCTCTCTTCTTATGCAGTCGTTCTCTCAGGTCCCCGATGCGTTGATCCATCACCGTCACCTGGGCGTTCCTCTTGTTCAGCAGCTCCTTGTTCTGGGCCAACTTGCTGCTCTGCTCTAGGTTGTGGCGGTTACGAGCCTGAAACGCACAGCATGAGAGTGAAAACTATTTCTGACCTAAAAGAACTTGAATGTGTTAATTTGTTTTGCATTAATGCTTTCGAATGCTGAGCGATTATGAGATGGTGTATTTTACCTGCAGCTCTTGGTAGAGTTTCCTCAGCTCCAGGGCTGCAGGACCAGACAGAGATGATCCTTTCTGCCCGGTGTGTGCCCCCTGGGGCCCGGTGTGTGCCCCCTGGGGCCCGGTGTGTGCCCCCTGAGCTGGAGCAGCAGAGTGTAGCTGAAGGCGTCCTCTCCTCAAATCCTCCAGCTGCTGGGTCAACTGGTAAAAGCATGTAGAGAGAACTTAACAACACGCCCGGCTTCAACTTGGTTCGGCTCGATTTCGACTGTTACCTCGGCGACAAACAGCATTACCTGGTCGACTCTGACCACAGCAGACTGCAGTTCGGCCTGCTTCTCCTGGAACAGGCTGCTCACATGGTCGATCTCTGCAGCTGGACACACACACACCAGGACAATACAAATCACACTGAAACATATTAAGTGAAATCACTGCCAGCGTCTATACTAATTAAGCCTATTTAGGTTTATGCCTGCATGCATCTACAGCAAAATAAGAGTAAGAGCCAAAGATGTGTGCTCTATATCACATACTGCAATGCATTAGACCATTTTTTTTAGAAAGGATACAGTGACCATGACAGTTTTTGCACAGGCTACCCTCATAATATTAACTATTACACTATCAATATGTAGTGATAACCCGCCTGTAATCCATACGGCCTACAGAGTGTGGAGGCTTACAGAGGTTTCCGTTGATCAGTTTGCTGTAGTCGACTTGTCCTCTCATGGCTCGGATCTTCTTCAGCTTGGCTTCCTGTGTCTCCACTCGCTCCTTCAGCCGCTGCAGCTTCTCAGCTTCAGACTAAACAGGGGCGAAGACGCGAGCTTCAATATCCATCTCCTTTTCAGTCTCAGCTTTTAATGTGAGGCAAATAAATCATGAAAATAAACATTCATCTAACAGATGGCCCGAGAGTGGTTATAATGTCGGCATATACCAATGGGGCTTCGACCTATGAGCTAACTTCTGGGTAAGCCTGCTAATGATCCTACAGTATATATATATATAATGTAGAACGTTTAATGTGTAGAACTTCTTCTACGGACAGAAGACAGACAGACACATGGACCCCACCTGTGACTGTCCCTGGTTCGATCTGCCACCCTGGTGAAGATACTTCAGTCTCTGCTCCTGAACCAAAAACAGGAGAGGAGAAATTGTTCATACAGATGGAGTATGTAGCAGGCCTCTACAGACTTTACTCATTTCATTGTTGAGAGTTGCTTTCACTTAATTGTTGCGCCGTAGGGCAGGACAACGCAGCTCTTTCCGCAGCACACGTTTTGGCTTGCAATAGTAACTGATAATGTTAATAAGGACTGCGTTCCATTTAGCTGAGCTGCCGGTGCAGTGCATGCTGCCTCACTGTCATGGCTCAAACACCTGTGTGTAGTCGTGCAGGGCCTTTGACACAACTAATAAGAAAAATGTCATACTTCATGTCATGTGAAATTGTAAAAACATAATAAAAAAAAAAGATATATTAATTTTGCATGCATGTATCTATACACACATTATGAAGCAGACAGACACACACACAGACAGACAGACAGACAGATAGAGGGAGGCCTGTCATGTGTGATGCTGACTGAGGCAGTTTTGCACCTCCCTCTGTATCGTGCTGGCACGTAGTACAGCTGACCTGTGTGTCTCTCTCAACACACACACACACACACACACACACACACACACACACACACACACACTCAGAGGAAGAGGGAAATGGAATGTTGGCAAGAAGCCTCCCGTCATTCACTGGGAACACACGCACACACACACACGCACACACACACACTCTGATAACCCATTATAAAATGGTAGCTTGTTTCATTACATAGACAGTGCCAGTACAGTAGTTGTGTTTTGGACTCTTTCTTCCTGGAAGTAGTCAATCAACTATATAAATGTTACAAGGATAGAAAGTGCCTCTCCATGGCAGCTGGGAGACCTTTCCATTCAGGAACACAAGGAAACACTTGAACACTTACACACTGGAAGGAAAGGCTTAATAGCTGCCATTTAGAGGGAAAATTGCTGCTTTTAGAAATGCTGAATATCAGCGAAACATTGCCAAATGGAGAAAAAAAAAACCAGTACCACAGTTGGTGGTTGAAAATTTCCCAGTTCCCTGTTGAAAGCATTTTTATTCCCTTTAGACTAAGAAGACACTTCACATCAAAGGAGAGACTTAAACAAATTAGAAGAATCAGATATTTTGTTTTGGCTAGCCCTTCTGTGTCTTTCCTGGAGTATAATTCTGCTTCGACTTCCCAGCTGCTCCCTGATGACCTAATTTCCTGTCACCTCAAAGCTCACTTCCTAATGTGGGAATGGCAATTCACACATATACGCACACACACAATGTTGTCACAGTCAAAAACCTGGAGCTGAATGGTTTTCTATTGCCCCCCCCCCCCCCCCCCCCCCCCCCCCCCCCCCCCCCCCCCCCC
>CALSBV010011913.1:3147948-3158584 GCA_943590825.1 Bovichtus diacanthus
ACACACACACACACACACACACACACACACACACACACACACACGCACACACACACTGATACAGATACACTTTTAATCTCTATGTTGCCTTTTCTCTCTCTCTCTTACACACACACACACACACACACACACACACATTGTCCACACTCAAAGGCAGACACACACTCAAAATACATACTGTATACTAATCCACAGCATTCTACACACCTGTCCCAGATCATGTGAAGTAATCTCTGCTCGCATGCAGACGGGCCGAGCGTGGACACAAACACACACAGAAAAAAACAAACAATCAAACACACGCACACACGCAAGCACATCCCTGCAGACACAGCAGGGGTTTTTAATAGTCCGCAAATCATTTAAAGTAGGCTAATCGTGGCCTCACGAGGGCTGTAATGTTTTCTGCTTTACATGGTAGAAAACCGCATTTTTTACAGTGAAGGACTGTTGGCAGAGATGAAAGGGTGTTTTATATAATCAAATCATTCAGAGTGTTTTTTTCTTGGGAGGCAGATATCAACAAGATACAGCGAAATCCCCCCAAAAAATAATTATGATAAAAAAAAACGCTATCCAAAATAGGCAACACCACACGTGTTCTGAGATCTGGCACCATCTGAGAGGTCCAGTAGAAAAGGGAGGAAAGCTCAGGTCCGGCAGAAGCATAAGTACATAACATTGAAATGAATTAAATCATTATCATTATGAACGTGGAACACAAACACAGCTTGACGATCTAAACCCACCACCCCCTGCTGTGGTTTCATTCTCTGCAACAGAAGTGCGTCGGTGGCAAGATGAAAAGGGTCAAACCTGAGACCACCAAACTGGATTTTTCATTTCACTGGACTGCATTCTCATAGCACTTTACCAAAAGCACTTGACATTTGCCTTTTATTTCTCTCACACACACACACACACACACACACACACAGTGGCAGAGCTCCCATAAAAGGCACCGGCCTCATTATTGTGAGCAATAAAGTGCTGCAGGAATGAGTCCTAAAACCCAGAAATGAGTAA
The DNA here is from genome assembly GCA_943590825.1 of Bovichtus diacanthus. Classification (NCBI taxonomy): domain Eukaryota; kingdom Metazoa; phylum Chordata; class Actinopteri; order Perciformes; family Bovichtidae; genus Bovichtus; species Bovichtus diacanthus. The sequence goes on from CALSBV010011913.1 coordinate 3,148,975, forward strand.
GCGTTTTCGAACTTCCAGCTCCCTCGTCTCAAAGTCAATTCATTTTTTTGGGGGGGGGGTTTTATGGGTTTTTTGGTTAGATGCCTAAAAATAAGGTTTGTGGTTAACACAACCATAAGAGATTTTAATGTTTTGTTCTACAACATGAAAATACGCCGGTAAATACCCCACTCCATTGTTGAAGCTTTTACGCGTCTTAAAAAAGGCGGTTGCTAACAAGCGTCTAAATGGGACTACAGAGGTTGTTTATTCGTGAAGATTATCCTGCTGAACCTAAAAATGGAAGGATCATAAACTTTATGTTTGCCACAGATCTTGTTTTCCGCAATAATCCAAAGCCAATGGGATTTTTTGTCGAGGGAATCAAAGCGATACGAATTTCCGAGTTGGCCTACAAAAATAGGTCATCCATCCCTGCAGCGCTCTCTTCGGGTTCTGCTTCACAGACATTTCAACATGTGGACAGGAGGAGCCTGGGATAAGGGCCGGTTTCTAGTCCCCCCCTGCCGTTTACCTTTTCTAACGTAAATGAGATGCAGATGTAGGAAAAATCCATTGCTTTTCAGTATCCTGATTTATTACCGTACTGTAAGTGTTAGCAATCATTTAAGGAGGTACACGTGAATTACTTCTCCTAAATGAACTACGTATATACCCGTTCTCACAGCGGACATTTTGACTCGTCATGTAATGAGAAGTACAAGTGTTCCAGTAAGTCATGACAGTGTCAGCATGCACAATACCAGGACACTGACACTGAAGCTGATCAACTCAATCTGCTGTTAACACCCACTGTGGACAGGCCACTACAGTGTCGATTACAATACTGTATCACCTGAAAACCCTCTAAAGATAGACCAGAGTATGTAGGTCAAAAGCGGGCCAGATTTACCAAAGCGCCAAATCTTACATTGGGGTTCGATGCCTCCCATGACCGGCATATACTGTAGGTTTTCCATTATGTGCAGGGAACTAACTAAAATATGACTGCGCGTGTGCATATCTATGCATGTATAATAGTGCTTGAGAAAGCATCACAGGGCACATCATAAAACAGCAATTTAAGAATGTTCTGTTTGGTGGCATTGACTCGTTAATCCTAAAACACTTAAGTCACAAGTGCATTCGGGTTCTGAACATGTCCCATCTGAACATAATGGACTCGCAATGAGGACGTCAGTGAGCAGGACTCGCAGAAAAATACCACACAGACGCGGAGGCAGATTGTGTGGTTCCCAAATTGCCCCTGGTGCCGAATGGACTGACTCTGGCTATTTTAGGGAGAAAGAGATCGCCAGTCAGAGAAAGAGAGTGAGACTCTATGTAGGCAAGAGTGACAAACAGCCTACTCTTCCCTGTTAAGTGTGTCTACATAAAAATAAAAACACACACATCAATGCTCATTTTATTAGTTACTCCAGGGCATTTTAACACAGTGTGTTCATTTTAGGGGATGGTGGTGAGATGGCACAGTGGTGGGCATAAATCCTCTGAACTAAAACCCAGCCTGGAACTAAGCAACGGTAAATTCACACACACAATCTGTGTACACCGCATGCCACTGTAATGTTCATTTGACCAATTGCGCTGGTAAAAAGTACTTTGACACGAGAAAACGAAACCCTCACAAGTGCAAGAACCAATCTTTTAGTGATACGTATAAATATATCCCACTCAATGCTTTGTCTCTCACTCACCGATGGTTTGCTTTTCCTGGTTCTGAGCTTCTTCTTCTCCCGTTTCCTGCATTGACTCAGTCTGAGCTTCTTAGACACAAACACCAGTCGCTCCAACACCAACCCAAAGAAACGCTTCATTGGAAAACCATGGGCCCAACACGCACACCATGTGTGTATGCGTGTGTGTGTCCATGTGTCTGTTGGATAATAAGATAACTAGCAGTGTCAGACAGAGTGGTGTCTTGGTAGGAGAAAGTGTGTTTGAATGTCAGAGTGTGTGTGCGCAAGGGGTAGCAAATACAAATATAAGAGTGTCAGTGAGGGAGGAGGGGAGGGAGGGAGTCGCCTTTCAGTAAATATGAGGAGAGGGAGAGAGGGTGAGGAGGAGAGGATGGTGAGAGATAAGAAAGGGAATCTGGACACTTGTCATGCATGTTAGTGGGAGTACACTGTGATATTAAGCGTCTTTGTGTACCCTGAAAAGCGCTATGTAAATGAAATTAAATCTATTATATTGTTTTTTTTATTAAATGCTCCGTAAACACTGTCCACCTCTGATACGACAGAGGTGCTTCTGTTTTTATTGTTAGCATGATTAAGTCAGAGGTGTGACAGTGGGAGGACTTTTCCGGAATTTTCAAACTTGATACAAAATAAAAAATGCTGAACCACATGAAATACTTATCCAGGTAGATGAATGTAACGCTTGAGATGCGGTTTTAATCAGATAATCTCACGCAGTTCACGCTTTACATACAGTATTGTGTATTTACTCTATTCTCAGACGTGTCTTTGTTCTTGAAGTAGTGATCTGGCACTCAGTAAGTGTCTCTCTCTGTGTGTTAATGCTAAAATGTATATACTGTATAGCCACGCTTTGTATTCATATATGTGCTGTTAACGTAACCAGCATATTTGCAGCTGCAAAGAAATCCACTCGTCAAGTCTAATCTAATTTGAATCCCTGAAAAGATTGAGAGGAGTGTTAAAGTGTCTGGAACCTTTGTTGCCTGACACCAGATGTCAATATTTTCCATTGACAGAATAATGCTTAATAAGTCATGCAGCAGTCTCCACATCACCAGATAGAGATGTATAGAGTTGGGACAACTGTGTTTGTTGAGTCTTAAAAAAAAAGTCCCAGACGTTCCGTGGCCAAAACGTGGGGCTCAAAACAGAGCTGGAGCCGGCGAGGTCACTACGGGTCAACACTGACACCTTCACTTACAAACTCATCACTGGAACATAATATGGTACTTTGTTCGACTACAACGTGTAAACTAATGATTCATGAGCTTTTTATTTGAATGTAATACATATTAGATTAATATAGTGTAGGAAAAAATAAGCAGAACTTCTAACTATTTCTAACTGTGCTTTAAGTATATATAGTATATGTTTCACGGACAATTACTGTAAAAGAACAAGAAACAGCCTTTTATGACATGACACACACACACACCAGTTGTGGACTAAGGAATGTACTGTACCTGAAAAAATTGTCATGAAAATATGACTACTTTATATTCTGAATATCGACACAAGTATCAGCATTAATAGTATGTTATAAATATATTTATATTGATTGGTTATTGTGGTGGGGAGTGAAGCTGCCCAGAAGCAGCAGTGGTGAAGCTGGAGGGGAGATTAGAGAGGCCACACTGATATACTGCAGCATGACCACACACGCACACGCACGCGCACACACACAGGCACACACGGTCACATGATTGCTGCATGTGCTGTAAACAGACACATCGAGCCCTCTGTTGCATCTATTGGAATCGACTGAAAATCAGTAGACGGTGCAGAGGAAACAGGATATACAGCAGCGGAAGACCTGCGATATCATCACTATGAATTTACTGTCCATCGGCATAACATTAATATGCTCCGTATACTTACAAAATAAATTCCTCAACACACCAACAATAAGAAACAAGTTAATATCTCTCTTTTCTTTCTGCTTTACGCTCTCCTCTTCTCATCCCTCTGGGGCTCTTTGTCGCTGCTGCTCACTCTCTCTCTCTCTCTCTCACACACACACACACACACACACACACACACACACACACACACACACACACACGATAATACATTTTCAGTCACAATTACTTGTTGCGTGGATCTGACTGATATTTATGTCCAGGAGACGCCACACTGAACTATGACCCTTCACTTAAAGCACATCACTGATCAGGATTAATAAAAAAAATTATTCAAAAAGGGAATCTGGGGGATCTTTAAATCAAATCAAATCAAATCATCAAATCAAGTTTATTTATATAGCCCAATATCACAAATTATACATTTGTCTCAGTGGGCTTTACAGCCTGTACAAGGTACGACACCCTCTGTCCTTAGACCCTCACATCGCACAAGAGAAAAACTCCCTAAAAGATACCCCAAAATTAGTGGGAGAAATATGGAAGAAACCTCAGGGAGAGCAACTGAGGAGGGATCCCTCTCCCAGGACGGACAGACGTGCAATAGGTGACGTGTGTACAGAACAAACAGCATAGTTAAAAATACAACATGGACAATCTATGCGACAGAAAACATGATACGATGGTATATAAAAAAGATGGATCCAGGGGGATGTCAAGGCTTCCTGGTGTCAGGCAGGACCAGGGCAACAGGTGCAGCCACGATTCGCGGTAGACATGTTAGGGTGGGGTAACCATTGTCATGAGATTCATATCAGTACTGATTTGAGTTTATCAGAGAAGCAGTGACTGCCATATTTATTCTTATGGCCCTCAGAGGAAATTAAGATGTACTGCCTTGTAAGAGAGTTTGTGTGTGTGTGTGTGTGTGTGTGTGTGTGTGTGTGTGCGCGTGTGCTTGCAGGAACTAGGATTGTTATAAACAAAATGTTCTTCCAAGTTCTTCAAAGGGACAGTACTGTACTTCCACCCACTGCAGACAATACAACTGCATACTGTTACAGAGATAGTCAGACTCACACACACAAACACATTCAAACTGTTAAATTAGTATATATATGTATATACATACATATATATACAGTATATTAAAGTTTGGAGAAAAGAAACAATACATTTGGAGCATTTTCTGTTTTTTTTGTACAGGACAATAAGGCCAGCTGACCACAGTGAATGTGTGTCTTGCTCAGGCACTCAGAGTGTTGAATAAGTCACATGGGCATGACACCAGCTGCCCACTGAGAGGACAACTGTATAGAAGGCTGAAGTCACACCAAAACGTCCACGTTCTGTTCCATGACACAGAAAACCTCATTTGAAAGCCCATTTTGCACATGGGTACACGTGTAACAGGGCTAATAACTAAAACAAAATCCAGTCTTGGATCATGTTGTGCGTTTCACTACATACTGTATGTCTAGATAAGGATGTTTTTTTTTACTAATATCATTATCTACTATTTCTGTTTTTAGCGACCTTCAACAAACACCATTTCCCATAAGTTCTTGACCACCGCAGACTGAAGCCACTGCTCGACAAAAGAGGCGAGTCCATAATATCAAATGTCCAGAGGATTGCTGAGTTGGGGCTAAGATGGCCTGATCATCATAAGGGACTGCAGTATATTGTGCGTGTGTGTGTGTGTGTGTGTGTGTGTGTTGTACATGTCTCTGTGATTGAGAGACATGCACAGTAAAAGGTACTGTATACTTCCTCAGAAGTGTAAGGATTGTTTCTTTCTCAATGAGCTTAAAGCTCGTGCCTCACCGGTCACATGCAGTTCCTATAGAGACGGCACTCACTGATCCCTGTTTGTGTGCGAGTGTGTGTGTGTGGGCAGCGGTGGGAACTGGGGTGTCTGAAACGCAAATCACCTTCAGCTGTCACTGTTCCACTGTGCTCTGTCACACACACGCACACACACACACGCACAAACTGCAAACAGGGAAGTTGGTGTTGCTTTGGGATTTGTTTCTCTCGACTCTCGCTTCACTCATGAAACTAAATGCCTTAAAATATATGTACTTGTTTTGCCACGATCACTCTGTAGTCAGATATATGTACCACAGGAGTATCATTGTGCTCATTTATTTCATTATGGGGACTTGTACTAACCACATGTACTTGAGCAGTACATGATTAAAGCTCATCAGTGTTCATTAAAGTCACAGCCCAGTTCCGAAAGGACCATTTTAATGCAATAAAGCTTCATCAGTCTGTCTTCAATGAGTGCTACTACATATCTGACTCCATATTTAGGCTCGTAAATCCCTCCTGTTTTTTTAGCAGGTGTTACTTGAAGCTGCTTCACTGGTAAGGACAGTATGGCGGAGCTATTTTCTCCTCAGCATGTAATACTTTCCTAATTGCAGTTGATGAACTGGTTGAGAAAGGGATGTCTTCATGTGTGCAACGGTTTCCTCCCCTCCCATGATACATCATTAACTAGTGAGCAGAACATTGCTTGAAATGTTTCAGAAATTAAATTAGGAATATGTGTGTGCTCCAGTTGCTCTAAAATAACTTCCCGATTTCATTTAAGATCAAAAAAGGTTCAGATGTAACCAACGATCTTAACAGAAGAGATGCCATTTGTTTTAGGAACTGCACTAAAACACAGAGGAAGAGTCTTTTTGGAACGTGCAAGTTCCCAAAACTGCACTTCCTTGAGTGGCCACTTGAGGCTGACACAAAACGCGTCAATACCCGCATGTTAAAACGGCCAACTTTACAGCAGAAATAAACATGTTTACAGCCCGGTACAAAAAAAGGTTTCCGACAAAGGGCAAAGCTGAGAGAAGAGCCGTATGAAAGGTGCTTTAGGAGTCAGTCAATACAGTTTTCCCAGCAGTCTGAATAATTAATGGGACGTGTTGATAGCTTTAGGCAAATACTTTCACAAGGGGAGTGAGCACTGAGCCTTACAAAGTTGTGAACACTGGGTGGACAATGGTAGAATCTAAAACTCCCTGTGGCTTGAAAAAAAGGATGAAAAGAAGGCATGAACCAGGAAGAACATTCAAGGTGAGGCCATAGGTCAAGGTAGAATCTCTCTCTCTCTCTCATTTTTGTACGATCATGAATCAGTAAGACATTGTTAAAACACACACACACACACACACACACACATCAGTAAGACATTGTTAAAACTATTTGAAAACTTATTACTTAAACCTAAAATGCATGCTCGTGCCATTTTAATATTTTGTAACGGCATTCAATATTTGGGCTGAGTAGTAGTGCATTTCGATGTTTATGATGTATATGCAATTGCATCTCTCTAGATCCAAATATGGTCAACCAATTGAAATATGTTTCAACCAATTATGGATGAGCAATTGCGCGCGCACGCACACACACACACACACACACACACACACACACACACACACACGTCAAGACTGCCAGACGAAAGAGAGACTTCTGATTGAAACCTTCAAAATAAATGAACGCGATTTCATAATTTTTTAATAATACAAAATAAGTGAAAATCTAAAAAACGTTCAGAAACAGTAGGTATATGGAGAGTATGTATATGTAATGCATCCACAATACTTGTCATATAGCCTACCAGACAACTTTGCAATCTGAACTGTGGCAGAGATTTTTCTGATTTCCTCCCAATTTTAAACTAACACTTTAACCAGCCAGAATAATAGAAAAGTCTTTTTATGTGTAAGTACCGTGTGACATCATTCTAAATTAGGGGGAAGTGGATTTAAAATATTCAATAACTGAATAATTGCACATTTAAAACCAAAACTCTACATGGTGGGTTGCCATTTTAAAAGTAGAGCGCACAACTTCCGGTTTTGTTCTATTAAAATGTGACATGTTGATAGAGCTGTCACTGAATACATCACGGGGTTGTAATGGAGTCGAAACGTTTGTTTCAGAGACATTTCATGGACATCACTTCAAGGCTTCCAGACACGACGACCTTCTGAAAATGAACAATTTCGTAAAAGTTGCACGCGCACTGCTTTCTTGTCCCATCATTGTGGGAATTGTTGACGTGACAATGCGCCTAAGGCACAAACTGTTTAAAAAAAAAAAAAAAAGTTGTTGTTTTTTTATTTGTAAAGAAAAAATGTATTAAAACAAAAAGAACAAAATTAAAATTATAAAAAGTATTCACCATGAATACTTCAAAGTCAAAAATGTCATTTTGGTAACAATGTCATCTTTTGGTTTAGCTACACGCCCGGAAAGCCCTCTGCTGCCGGGCAGACTTTGAAGTCTTTAGCAGTGATTGTCTCGCATATCTTAGCGAAGACGAAACATTTCCTTGCAGTTTTAAACATTCCATCAATGAAAAACTCACCGGCAACATTCCTGCTGGTCAGTCCTCCTGTCCCGTGAGAAGAACTTTCTCCTGCGCGCTTCCCTCTTCCCTGTCCCCCACTCTTCTTCTAGGCAACTTTTTCGGTCTTTTCCTCAACTTTTAGGTAATACTCCATACATCCGAATTCTTCTTCTTCTCGCTCGAACCAAATTATCCAGATGCTCAGAAAACTGAAGCTCCAGCTCCTATCCACTTTCCTCTTCCAATCCCTCCCTCTTCCTTCCTCTCTCTCTCACACGCACACACTGAGTCTATCTCTGCTGTTTTACACCGGGACAGGAAATAAAACTGGACGTGAGAAAGCTGGAAACACCAGTTGTAGTTTAATTCTCAGAATGTCACTGATTTCTTCGGACAACCGTCAGCAGGCGGTGCTCCGGTTTGGTCTTGCGGGGTGAACAGGGTCACCGTCCCGATCATCCCTCCCCTCTGCCCCCGGTCTCCTCCTCCTCGACCTCCTCGTGATAAATAGCCTCCAGGTTCAGAAATGTATGTAGCGACCAATTGTTGTTGGAACAATCGCCACCATAAAAAAAAAATCAATACTTTTTTCCAGAGATTTGAGTTCATGTTGTTTTGAGTGAGAGCGCCCTCCACCGGCGGTGTGGCAGCAACAACGCTTTCCTACAGTATTACAGCTAACTTGAGAAAGCTCAGCGTTCCAACTTAGAGCACGTGACACTCATATGTTGCTTTTTTTATTTCTTCTTGCTTTTATTTCACCATACCCGTAGCAATTAATGATGATTTTAGTTCCACGTTATTAGAAGTTGTAGTCTTTTCTTAATAGAATCCTCCACTCCCATGCATTTCTAACCAGGAGGTTTTCTGTTTTTGTATCCCTCCATGTGTAATAAAAACATGGTTTTAAAAAGATAGCAGTGTTTTTGACTCCACAGGACACACACACACACACACACACACACACACACACACACACACACAGCTTAGAGATGTTCAGCTGTCATATATTCAGCAGATTATCACAGAGCTGTCCTCTGCTGCCAAGGACGCCTGTGTGTGTGTTCTGACTGATCAAGTGGCATGTACAAACCATGATAATACAGAACAGTAGTAACTTTGCTGACATTTGTCAGGTATTTGTCTGATACTGTACTGCAGGACGTTATCATTGTTGTTGAAATGTGTTTTACCTTGAGAACAGAACTGGGTTCACTGTTCAACACCCCTGAAAAAACATTTAAAACATATTGAGAAAGTGTTTTTACATTGTAAGTGCAAATTACTCAATTGTAAAGTTCAGTATGTGGCAGGGCGTTTACCGCCCTCTACTGTCCACAGGATCGACCAACACTCGGGGAAACTCGGAGGCCTTTGAACTTAACCTCCCCACACTGACTGCACAGTGCTCAGGAGGAGTGAATATGGAGCTGTCGCTTTGTGTGGACATGAACATGAAAGAAGGCAGTGATGAAAAGCAACATTGTCGATACATCTCTAGTCTCAAACCCAAGTCGCATTTATTGTATTCACCCGCTGTGGCTCTTTTGTTCCACGTTAGTTCATGTGCCATGTGTTGTCGGGTCAGTCAATAAAACCAATCAACCTTGAATGGACTCCACGTGATGCTGACACCCCACCCTGATGGACACATTCACACAGCATCACCAGAGCCAGGG
>CALSBV010011913.1:3158684-3177526 GCA_943590825.1 Bovichtus diacanthus
CACACTCACATACACACTCACATACACACACACACACACACACACACACACACACACACACACACACACACACACACACACACACACACACACACACACACACACACACACACACACACACACACACACACACACACACACACCATGTTGGGCGGCTGCCATGTTACAGTGACAGCCCTACATGCAGTCCAATCACTGTGACCTGGAAATGTTGTAAAGACGCAGCCTGGCAGTTTGTAAAGCTTCATTTAAAAATATTAACAAAAGATGTGATGTCATTGTTGTAATCCTGATAGATATTATGTAGTCCGACTGATTATGTGTTCAATGTGGAACTGATCAGTACCATACTATTTGTCTTTAAGTGGCTCTTAATCTGAAATTATTTTCAGAATTTGATCGATTCTATGCAAACATTCTTGAAAATAAAACAAAGAAGTACGGCAACTCCTTGTTTTCTAAACCAACACAGACAGACACATCTAAATAGAATTAGGATGACTTTCAAAATAGTTTCTGCAACAGTTACATTACGTAACACTTTAATTTTCCAACAAGACTACTAGATTGTTTTTTCTAGCAGACAGACACTTCACAACGAAACACTGTGGATTCAATCAATAAATAACAAGTACAAATAGGTGAAGGGTACAGAGAAAGAAAAGAAAACCTACAGATAAAGAACAACATCACAAAGACCCAACAGCATCTTACAAACACAGCAGCTGACCAGACAGCGAAGTAGGTAGAGAGCCAGAGATGGCCACTAAGGTTTCAGTGGGCAGCTGACAGTCCTGTCCTAGGCTGCTTGTATTAGGAATACAGAAAGTAATCAGAAGATTGTCCCATTAGTACATTTAACTGGTCAGTGATGAGAACCTGGGGGCACCAAAAACAACCTACCTGTTGGCATCACTAAAAGTTCATTCCTACTTTGTTAAATGCTGCCTTATGTCTTTACCATCTTAAATAGTACATGCTCATGTGTTTGCATAGAGCCTACTATCAGTCAACAGTACATTCTGGAATGTTATCTCGCAAAAAACACTCAAAAATAAGCTACGCTAGCAACTAATATCACATCCCGTATGCTGCTAGTCCATCATACACTTTGTCTGTCAACATTGCGTACGGTGCAGTGGACGTATAGAGCACCGGGGCCAACCGAGTACCAAGGACATTTATCCTGTTCTTTACACTTAACAGCGTATAGGACGATCTACCAAAAGCTTAAAGTGTTCATTAATGAATACATTCACCAGCTGACATTTTAACATGTTGGTCCTCTTGCCTTGGTGACATTTTGAAGGACAGTGTCAAACATTTACAGCAAACACAAGTTTGTTCTAGAGAAGCAGACTGAACTATGACTTGGGACTCACAGTACATGGCTAGATTGTATTGTTGTTTGATACAGCACTTGTCACATTTATAAATCTTTTTTTAATTAATTTTTTTACTTTTTAATCATCTTTAAGCTAATTTCTTTAATATTGTATGCTTTCTAACTTTGTGTTAGTTCTTTATCGTCCGTGTTTGATTTGGTCAATGGGGAAATATTGGTAATAAACAAATCAGTCTGAACCACTGCGTGCATTGATGTGCAATAAACCAGCCAGCCTCTGAAAGAACATACTGCCAACTATTTATTCACAAGTTGAAGTGTTGGAGCTTAGAACAAATATCAAGCTGCAGACCAGCTTAACATCACAAGAATGAATCAACTGTCAATCATATTTGACTACTGATAAAGAAAATTCTATAATTTCTGATGCCAATGTCAAAGTAAATTCAAATCAGATCAAGTCTGTTCACAGATGAGATGTGAGAGTAACCTTTGGAATAAATGTTTTTTTTTTGTTTAGTTTTTTAAAGTTTAACAAGCTTGATTTCACAGTGACGCTGACAGTTAAAATGTATTCTTGTTGACTGTGGGGTTTCCCTTTAATTGGCTAAATATTAGTGTATTTTGCTACATACAAAAAAGGTGAGGTCAGGCCAAGGAGCAATTTTAAAAAAATTTTTTTAGGTACATTTGTTATGTAAAATCAGTCTGTGTGTTATTAGAAGATTTGCAGAAATTTGACATGAGGTCCTTAAACTTTTGGAAAATACATGAAGTGCTTGGAATATATTCCATGGGCTGTAATAATGCTTTACCTGATGGAAGGACCGGAACGTTGTGTCACTAGAAATGTAATTGCAACTAAACAACAGTGTGCAGGAATTCCCTCTTCTCTTGTCTATGGGCTTTAACGTTACCAAAACATTTACCCAAACATGTCAGCTTTCCATTTAACATCAAAAAGGTGAAAGTCTCCAATGAAGCTGCAGTGAAGATGCATGGGGTCGGAGATTCCTACTGTATAGAGCAGCTCTGTCCGTTGGCATCTTTGGAGCGCAGACACAGTTTAGGTTTGTAGTTTTCCAGGTAGAGCAGCTGCTTGGAGTTGAACGCTCCACGGCGCTTCCTGACAACATGAAAGAGACAATATGCTCAAAACAAGAAACATTATTTCTAAAAACCATGACAGCGTGAGTGAGCAATTCCAGGGATGGTACTGAATATGGTACATGAAAAGACAGAGCAGTTGCTCATACAATCAAATACAATTGAGAAAAGCAGAATCAGTGTTTTGCACTCACAGTCTGATAAAGTGCACAGCATCTTCATACTCCATCCCACACTCAATTAGAGCCAGGGCCACCAACACAGGAGCGCTGGGGACAAACAACATTTACATAAAAATTAACAACCATCTGGTTGGGCAACAGTCCTACGACCCTGTATGAAGCACAGACTTTTAAACAGTATTTCAAGTTAAGGACAAATTGTACCTTGGGCCCCTGTAGCTACAGATCAAAGTGGCACAGCAGGGTTGCTTATTGAACCATTTAGAAAATCTAGTACTTTAAACTGTGCAACACTAGTACAACTGACAATGAATGCCAGGTTTTTGTGCATATTTGAAAAAAAACTCTGACTTGGTTGGACATTAATTCATCTTGGCAGGCCGTTCATGTGTAATACTAACCGTCCTAGTCCAGCAACACAGTGTACAGCCACACAGCTGCCAGGCTCATCTCTGAACTTTGTCTGCAGTAGGTTCAGCCAATCATCAACCACCTGGTCTGGGGGCGCGGAACCATCGTCAAAGGGCCAATCCTAGAGGGGCGATCAAGACGTTATCTAATCTCTCTTATTACCTAATTTGTTGCAACATGTTTTCAAATATAAACATTTTTGTTTTAAGGGTAATGTCTAGACCTAGACTGATTTAATGTCCAGAGTCAAAGAGCTTTCTGTATTGCTGAAAGATAGTAAAACTGCCTAAACTGACACTAAAAAGTGTCTTTCACCAGTGTTCATTTCATTAATGAGAACTATGACTAAATATGTTCACCAACGACTTTTCTTCCATGACGAGACAGGCAACAGTTAAACACTAACTGACGAGATCAACATGCAATATTGTTGAGGAAAAGGACGAGACTACAATGTAGTTTTAAAAATAAAAGCGTCACCAAAATCTCTCTACATTTTCAATGACAAAAAAGCGGAGACGAAATATTAGACTGTTCTTTTCTATACAGCAGTTGTGTTTCCTGTGCACATCATACCAGCACTGCAGCGGCAGCACACAATGAGCACTCAGGAGGACTCGCAGTAACTTACTTATATTAAAAGGTAACAATGACAACAACAGGGCTTGGGAGAAAGAAACAAGATGATATTTTGGCAAGGCAAAATTAAATGAAATGTTCAATATAAAATCGGATGATTAGAAAAGACTAAAAAAGGTCAACATTTTTATATTGACTAAAACAATAATAAAATAGATCACAGACTTTTAGTCAACTAAATCTTGACTAAAAAACAGTACGATGTTAAAACTAACAAGCACATTTGACACAGAACTAAGACTGATTTAAAGAATAGCTGACTAAATGAACACTTAGTCACTGTTCGCTGCTCTGCGTAAAAGATCCTGCGACGGTAACCTAAAGTAAAGATCAACTGATGGCCTGCTGTGCTTTTTCCTTAGTTTTCATTGCAAATGTACTAGCATAACATAGTTTTCCATTTTCCACCCTCTAATATTCAAACTACTTACAGAAGCATTTGGTTATCTTACAGAATATTCATATTTTGATAATTATGCACCTTTTATTATTGCACAACATTGCATTGTTGGGATTTAGGACTAGTTTTTTTGTTTAGACTTTGTAAATGAATGCGTAGGATTAATCTGGTGTGTATGTCACTTACCAGGACTTGTATTCCTTCTTGTTCCACTGGTGTCTTGTCATATGTAGCAGCACACACTCTCACCAGGGTGTTTACTCCATATGCCTTCAGATCCTGCACATTAAAACACACTTTTCCATACAGCATGTCACTGTTGCTTCCTCTATAACTAAAAGACAACGAATGAAGGATAGAAATTAATTATAAAAAAAAGTTACCTCTATAAACCTTCCCAGTTGTGCGTTGGTGGGGTTGTGCGTAATTAGGAATCTCAGACAGTCATAAGAGATCTCCACGGGAGCCGGCCGGTTCATTTTTAGATCCTCAAAAGGTTTATTAATACAGAAAAATAGATCAGAGAGGTTCTGTGCTTCAAATAATGAAGTAACTGAAAGGATCTTCAAAGGAATCAAATCGAAGGTGTTCTGATGATTAAAACGGAAGAAAAAAGGTTTTCACTAAAACAAAAAATGCATACGGAACACAAATACAAAACCACTTTGCAATTAATTTCACTAACTAATGCAACCGTATGTGCGTTGTTAGGGCAAAGTCTGTAAATATTGTATTCCTTTGGTGAGGAAACTGTTGTCGAAAAAAAGAAAAAAGATAAGATAATGACAAATTTCCTGGGGGGGGGGGGTCTAAACGTTTCTTGGCAATGAAGGAAAAACTAAAATTGGCTCAGTTGTAAAATGTAACTCCAGTAGGTTGTGATCAAAAAGAATGGAGAGAAGACACTCAAAGTCCAGACAAAAATAAAAATAAAAAATTAACACCTGTCCTTCTTTTCTTACAAATGTTCTAGCCCATTCAGAGAAGACTTGAACGAATCAGAGTAGAAGAAGAAAGGAAACGCAGGAAATGAGAAGAGCTGTGAGGAAACTCCGGAGATAAAAACAAAGCCTCTCCTACTCCCCAGGACAGGCGACAGGCTGAAGGTTGGCTCGTCTTCATATGGGTTCAACAAGATGGCAGTAAGGACCTATGGGGACAAGGAGAAGATCATAAAAGTTATCCTTCCTTCTATATTGGTTTTTGATTGTTACTTTATTATGAATATAATCTCCTTTTTTTTCCTCCACGGTTTTATCTGTGATTCTAGTGTGAAGAAAATCCAATAACATCCTTTCCTTTTATAGGCCAACACTGGATGATAAATTACTAGCTACATGGTTGCATAGTGTACCTGCTATGGACTGGAATACAGCAAGGTCGACCTGAACAAAGACATCACAATGGCATTCGTACTACACACCTGTGCACGTCAATGGCAGTGTTTGCGCCTAGCTGGTGTCTCCTGTTCACTTGTCCACAATAAGCAGCAGGTGCTGGGCTTGGCAAAACTCCCCTCCAAGCCTCGCAAACGCCATACATGTGCAGCCTGGGAGAGACAGAGCAATGACTTGTGGGATGTGAGCAGTAGTTTGCACGGCATTGGGAGATGGCGCGGTGGCAGATAAACACAAATACTCACTGTGATGAGAGCTGAGGAGATATTTCATTGAGCGGACACAGGAAGATGTGACTGCTCCGGGATGTAAACACACCATTGATGATGATGCTGCTTTTCTGGGTCCTGGCTGACAACGGCCCGCTAGCGTGCTGCTAACCTGTGAAGAAAAACATTAACGTTGCCAGATTTTACTAGCTCCCCGCATTACGTTAACGTTGCGTGGTAATGAGAACACTTCGTCACATGAACCTCCCTTTTCCAAACGTGACCGGTATATTAGCTAAGGAGCTGTTGACTCAGTTAACGCCTAGCTAAACGGAAGGCGCGTGCATACTCTTAATAACGTTACCCGAGATTAGATGTTGCACCTGCAAGATGTCAACCGTAACGTCAATACATCAACAGTTAACGGTACAGTAGCCTACGGCATTATAGAGGCTACATATGTAGGTAACGTTTACCGCCAACTAATCATGTTATGCCTGCAACGTTACAGCAATGGCGTAAGATATGTTCAGAAACGAATTCGAAATGTTAACGTTCGTTCGGGCGATGTTCTGACGTTAAATTACAGCCAGCTAGCTTAACGTGGTGGCTGCTTTTCAAAGACTACACGCAGAATAACTGCTGATACCACGAAGGTTATAACATACCGGGTTTAAGACAAACGCTTTAGAAACCACCTCGCTAACGTTGGCCTTATCAGCAACGCCATCTGTCATTAGAGGCTCCGCCGCCAGCCAGGTCATGTAAAACCAGGTCAACAACCATGTTCCCAGAATAAACCGAAAGCGAACACTTCCAGGCTAAACCGTTCGCAGGTTTTCAATAAGTCAAATGACAGCGGATACATTGGTGTCGTTAACACAGCTGACACTAGGTACACAACAGCAACGGACACACACGACATAGCTAGCTACTTACAAAAACGCAGTAGTTTCACGAAAAATCCAGACGCTTCTAATGACAGAGTAGAGTCTGCAAAGGAGACATGTTGATCAGAAATGTCGAGTTAGCCGCAATAAACCCGGCCACTTCCGGCCGCAAGCTTTTAATAATAAAACTAATTGTATTTAAAACACATTGCTCTGTTTCATGTATACGGTTTTTGGGTTCATGGTGGTTTTAATTTGTAACTACACTTCCGGTATTGTTCAGCCTGTCTCTTGCTAACTTGGCGAATTTGAAAGAGAAAAAAAAAACAGTGTAATGCTTAAAATGTACTCTTCTGAAGTTTACTTCACATTACGTTGGCCACCAGCGTGTGCAAATGCTAATAACACATGGGAAGTGCCCAAATATGTGTCTGTTTTGTTAATGAGGTTGTTTAAGTAGTAAAAAATGATTTCAGATACAGTTAACATTTACAGATTAATGTTGTTTTTGGCCCTTTTCTGCCTGGTATTAAAACTGTCTGTCTCTGTTGAATGATGGAGGATTAACATTAAGTAAGATATAGTCACGAATGGGCAGCATTTCTGATAAATGTATTTGAAAGAAGCATTTGAAATACAAAATAGTATTTTGTCTTTTGTATTTCATGGACATGATACGTAGAATTGGCTTTCGTATTTTCTATCAAAAATATTTGTTTTTTGTTTTTATATTTTAAAAATTCTGAAAATACTCTCCGTGAAACTATATGTGTGAAGCGTTGACTGATGGTCGCTATATTCCAGAGTTCACTTTTTGGTAGGCATTAGTCTTTATAACCATTTGAACACAGTTGTAAATTAAAGGAGATGTTATTAAATCGTTTTCCTTCATGCTTAAAACACAAATATATAATATACAAATAGTGCATGGTTGCTTTATTTTGAAGTTGAATTTCATTGAGAAACGTGGTACTTTATAGTGAACAACAGCAGCTCTGTTTTTCCTTTAAATGTCTATAGGAGCCCAATAATAAAATTGTCAAATCATATTATAGTTGCTTTTTTTTGTCAGTTGATTTAAATGTCACTGATTGTGTGAAATATGCATATGATATTGTCTCATATCGACCGCAGGCCTCTGAATTGAATCGAATGGAAATCGTATCGTGGGAGACTTTGTGATATCAGCATCCATCATTATTATTTTAGATTTTATTTTCCTGTCCATATATTGCATATTCCTAATCTCTTTTGTGTTGAATCATGTAGTATTCCACCATAGTGTACACAGTTCACTCTACATGGGGCACTCTGGCAGGGTAATCTGGTCCTGTGTACTGGAGTAACACTGAGTATCCACACACTGGAATATAGCTCCCAAAACTTTTATTTTAATTTGACAGGAAACATTTTCACCCCACCGGACCTTCATGAGGCAAAAGCCCATCGGGTCAAAAATGTCGCCTGTTTAGTTACTGTAACAGTTTTGGGAGCTATAAACCAATGTGCGAATACTTTCTGCTTTTTTCTTCCAACATAATCTGCCTTCCTGCTTCTGCCTTTAACGTAGTCTTGAATATTCCCATCACATATTTTACAATAGTGCTATTGTATGTGTTTGCAGCAGAGTGAGCGAGTTTATTATTTTTATTCCGGCAAGTGAACTGAAACTTTAATTGATTGGTGTTGATGTTCTCTGCACTCAAAATCCAGACATAACTGAAAATTCTAACTTTCTAAGTTCTATTTATTCAATATACAATATGATATAATAAGGCTGCAAGCAGGCAAATAGTAACTGTTGTTGAAGCTATTGCTGCCATCTACTGTTTGCACACAACACAGTCCATCAACACATATGTAAAAGGTTGATACAGTGTATGAATGTTTTTAAAAGTGCTTTAGGTTGTTTAAGGGTTTGTCGGTTTGTCACACTTTATTCATTTAAATCTGATTCAATTCTGTTAAGTCAAGTCTGTTACCATGTGAACACATTGCTCACTGTAAAAACACATTTTCATTCCTCCCTCCAGGCTTCTTGGGTGTGGCATCTTTCTCTTTCTTAATCTCTTTTTCCTACACACACACACACACACACACACACACACACACACACATTCTGGTCCACAGGATGGATGTGTTGTCACCCCGCTCAAATAAGCATACTATGTCTGTTCCTTTACCTATTTATAAGGTGTTAGGTTACATGGCTCATAGGGAGTGGAGTCTTCCTGTATCCTGCAGCTGACAAGACAGAGCATGTAAAGTCTGTGTTTGTGTGTGTGTGTGTGTGTGTGTGTGTGTGTGTGATGACGTAGTAGTTGCTGAATCTGGTTTGGCAGGATTTCTGAGGGAAGGGCGAGAGAGCAGAGACAGACAGAGAGGAAAAGCAGCAGAATAGTTTAAACCATAGTTTTCACTAAACGTTCATCCAACTTTACTGTTGTATGTTAATCTTCTCCTGCTGGTCTCGACATATTGTGTTGGGGCATTTGAGCCGGGTTTCAGCACTAGGTAAGGTTCTTTTTGGTTGGATTTTCATTAATTGTGTATGCCACGCTTAAAGGCAGGACTGGGCAGTAAACAACAGCAGTGTTTAAATTGAAATACAGGCTGAGTTACAGGGATGTTATTTCCACTAAAACAAGACAGCACATGTTGTTATCTATGCCAATGATGTACAAGAACACTAGGTTAATTGTACCTTTAGAAAAAAAGACAAAAGGACGAGCGTTTTCTTTTGCTATGACTAAGACACAAGAATTTGCAAAATGTTGTGCAATCAGTATAAAGAACTTTTTTTTTTCATGTAAACTGTAGATTAAGCACACAGGCAGAGGTGTTGTGAAATGTAGCCCTCTTAAAAGTTAAACATCTCCACACATGTATATCAAGCAATCTACTTTATAGTAAATACCAATGGATTGGTCTTTTTATGGTAGTTTTAATGCTTTCCTAACATGAAAACAGTTGGCTCCGTTTATTAAATAATGAAAATCTACGGTTGACTTTTCAGTTGACCCTACACATATTTTTCCCCAACTTTTGATATTTTTAAACTGTCTCATTATAATCAGAGCAGGGTGGTCTGTGGCACTAACTGACTGATTGAGCCTGTATGACTTAACTAAATGTTAATGGGGTTAATCCAGAGTTGTGCTGAGCCACTCCTGTTTAGTGAAATCTAAATATTTGACCTGTTTCTAAACAGTGCGTGATCTTGCACTGCTCCAGAAACCATAGAGCCCCGACGACGGCGATACATATCCCACATGGATATCATTTCTCTTCATGACCAGTAATGTGCTGGCACTTCAAGTATGATCATTGTGGGAAAAACTACCACGAACATATTATAAACAATCTGTTATACTTTTCAGAGAATTAAACATTTTTACAAACTTGATCTGCACTACAAATATGCATCTAATTCATTATTTCACCACATATATGTTCTTAAATATAAAACCTGGTCTTTTAGTGGTCTAAAATATTGTTTGATCCACCCCCGTCAGGAGCAGAACATTGCTTAGCTTGCGTGCTGGTAATCCTGTCTGTATGTATAAGTACCTCAAACAACCCCTCTTCAAATAATCCAAAGTATTTCTTCAAGTTCAGGTTTGATATTTGACTACAGCAAATAGGAACATACATGTTCAACAGGTCCATTTTTCTGGTCAATGGACTGCATTTATACAGGGTTTTTTTCCAAGTCTTTTGCGACCATTCAAAATGCTTTTACAACACTCATTCACACACACACACACACACACACACACACACACACACACGCACACACACACACGTCGAGGTAGCGTTTGCTCCCGAATCCAAGTTATTGTGTTTCTGAATGTCATGTTTGTTTGCTGATTGGAAAGCTTATCCAACTGAAATTAAACGGACTGAATGTTCAATTGTAAACCTTTTTTTATAACGGAAACCTTTTACTCAGCAGACATGATACATAACACATGACATAAACAAAGCGGCACCTCAGTGGCTTAAAGCGTTGACTTAGCCTTGACAAGGCCTTTCCGCAAAGAAAGGAAAAAGCCTGACACTGAGCTTGAGGCTGCCATGGTGCCACCTGCTCATCGGGAGCAATTAGAAGTTCACACACACTCGCACATGGTTGGCTACGCCATCAGGAGCAATTTAGGGTTCAGTATCTTGCCCAAGGACGCTTTGATGTCTACCTCCTGAGCCACAGCCACAAAAAATGTCTGTTATTGTGTTTTATACCAAATGAACTGAAAATGATTATATTGTAGGATAGAAAAAGAAGAGGAACCTGTACACAACGCCAGCCTCATGTACCAATGGAGAGAATGAGAGTTCAATATAAGACTGAACACTGAGTGTGTACATTAGATTTTGTTAGCAAGGACGAAGACAAATTTGTTAAACACACTCACACACACACGCAACTCAGTATCTAGGTAACATAAACTCTGCGATCACACACGCGCCAGGAAGTTATATTTATACTGGACTAATGGCACTAGCCTGTTTCATTCATGAACCTCGTTACCTTTGCACGCATTGTTCCCACTGTGTTCATTCAGAAGCAGCAGCAGCGACTTCTCTTAACACACACAGCAGCTGTGTGGGCAGAAATAACAGCATCCAGGATGGAGAACTAAATAACTTTTGGGGTTTTAAAAAACACAGCACACAAACACATTCAGCTTCAAATTATGGTGGCATTTAAGTAGTGTAGTCTTTTATTAGCAACGCTGCAATGCGACATGACCCCTTGAGTCCAAATGCAAAGTTTAAACATCATACACTAACTGAGAAATGCTGTTGGGCCAGCAACAACAAAGGCAATTACTACTGAAAGATATGAGTGTCGTTACATTACACCAAGATTTGACATCTTTAGACAGCATTTTACGTTATTTATACTGGAACAGAGCTGTAGACAGTTTCACACTAATAGGCCTGTTTCTTCTGCAGACATTTTGAAATGTGTTAGTGTGAGAAGTCCAGGTGTAACTAATAACGTTACAGATGACTTAAAAGGATTTATGACAACTTTATTGACAATTCTAACACTGGTTCGTCTACTGGTCATGTTCATTTGTTCATAATTAAAAAATGTTGCATTAGCTACGTACGATTTTGCTTGAAATGTAAAGCTACAAGGATTAAGGTAGAGCAGGAGCGATGTAATCTTTTTGTTCAAAGGAAAAGGTGTCTGTGTTTGTCAGAAATGGGGAGCTGAAACAAGCAGCTGATTAGCTTATCTTAGCATAAAGACTGCAACAATTTGTGTGCGGGACTACTTCTTCTTCAAGACAGACAAATAAGAGCACATTACCTCTTGTGAAACAGAAAATTGTTGTTTCTACACTTCCAGATCGAAATGAGAGCTTTAGAGGTGCTGGTAGGCAGATTTGGTTGCCTTTGGACAGAGGCAGGCCGGCTGTTTCCAGTCTTTGTGTTAAGCTAAGCTAACCGGCTGCTGCCTCTAAGAATAAGTGTATTTCCACAACATGTTGAACTATTTATTTATTTTTTTTTAATGGAGGCGTTACCTGTCCTGTGTGTTCAAAAAGTGTTGGACTTCCCAGATGTGTCTATTGCGTGAACCCAAAATTGCTGGTTTGTCACGCTACATCCTAAAGACAGCAACACTATCCTGTCATCATTTCTTTGTCGGTAAAAACAGATGAAACCAAAAAAACTAAACAGATGGTGCATATTGATTTCTCCACCTGACGCTGCAGCCAGCTGATAAAGGCATTCATTTTACACCCTGAGCATATATACAGTATGACTTTCTCTTCTCTGGCCTGTGCACATCTTGTTATGGCTACTAAAGCATGGACGTTCATTGGGGGCTGATAATATTAACAATCCTCAATAACAACGGTTTCTAAATGTCAGCTCCCTCTGCTGCCAGATCTGATGGTTAGTTTGAGTGAACAATGTCAAAACAAGCCCATGCAGGTTCTGTCTCAGGCACACCAGTTTCGGGTGCAGCTCCTGTATCTTCATGTAACCTGCTTTCATCTGTTGACTTGACGTTCGACCTAATTATTGTAATAGAGAGCAAAGCCAATTAGAAGCAATATCTAAGTTAGTCACACAAGTTCTTCAGCTGTGATCTGTTTCTGTTGGAAGCGTAACCCAATTTTCTCTCTTGTTCTCCGTTGCAGGCGCTCTTCTGTCTATCACCCAGGCCAGTGCAGCAGCAGGGATGAACTGGTCGGGGCTGGAGAGTCTGTTGAGTGGAGTCAATAAATACTCCACGGCGTTTGGGAGGATTTGGCTGTCCATGGTGTTTGTGTTCCGTGTAATGGTGTTCGTGGTGGCTGCGCAGAGGGTTTGGGGCGATGAGAGCAAAGACTTTGTGTGCAATACTCGACAGGCAAGCTCAACACAGGAACAACACTGATTTTCTGTGCCGACACCGCACCTTTTAAAATGACTTGATTTATTGTAGAAATGAGTTTCCCCACTAGGGCACCTCATTAATGGTGCGTTCACGTACGTGTGGTCAAATTTCCAGAGTTGGGAAGTCTTTCTCCCAACTTCGGTGTGTTCATGAGCTTTGAGTCGTAATGTGGAAAAACATGGATGCTACAAATAAGATGCGTTGTATTTTATTTCTCAGAGCGTAAATTTAGCTTCATCTCATTTGTTCTTAGGGTTAATGCTAATAAAACACTTTGCTAAAAATCTAGGTCACTTTACATGGAGTGTTACAATACAACCCTAATACCATATTACAAATTACATGTCGGCAAAATAAATTATTTGAAATACGTGAATTTATAACACATTTCGTACCATCAACCTATATGACGTCCACTTGACAAGTTGTGTAATCAACATTTTTTGAGTTGTTGTCCCGACTTAAAGGGCCGTTCACATGAATTTTCCCATTCGGGAACTCATATTTTCAATTATTCTAATTACTTGTGACTCAACCAGTAAAAATTTGTCTCTTGTGAGTCCCCCAACTTTATGAAAGTGAAGCATCAAAATCGATGAAGGAGGAGCCTTATTAAAGAAATGTAGCATTCTCTTAGTCTGTAATCCCTTTTGAAATCAACTGCAAAATTATATGATATGATATATGATATGATGATATTGAATTTGTGCAACACTACTGTTGTTTTGTATTCATTATTTCATGACAGTTGCATTAGCAGTGATATTAAAGAAAAGTATTGCCTATTTAAAATTGAGTTCACAAATGCAACCTAAGCCTCATTTTGCCCATCTGAGACATTACAGTAATTATAATAAAAGCAATTGCAATAAGTTAAAAACATTTTTTTTTAAATCTTTGACTTTGTTTCCAGCCTGGCTGTACCAACATCTGCTATGACCACATCTTCCCCATCTCCCATATTCGCCTGTGGGCGCTGCAGCTGATTTTTGTCACCTGCCCGTCACTGATGGTGATGGCTCACGTTAAATACCGCGAAGGAAAGGACAAGAAATATGTGGAGCTGCACCATGGCTCCCATCTGTACGCCAACCCTGGCAAGAAGAGAGGGGGGCTGTGGTGGACCTACCTGCTGAGTTTGGTCTTCAAAGCTGGATTCGACATATCATTCCTCTACATTCTGTACCGGATATACCATGGATATGACCTGCCCAAGTAATGCTCATATCATTACTTTCATCATCACAGAACAAATCAAACAGAACAAACAGACTATCTATGTTTTTATAGAATTTTTTAAATCTCGTCCATTCTTTTCTTTTAGGTTGTCCAAGTGTTCACTGGAGCCGTGCCCCAACACCGTGGATTGCTTCATCAGTCGTCCAACAGAGAAGAAGATCTTCATGCTGTTCATGGTTGTTTCCAGCGCGCTGTGCATCCTCATGTGCATCTGCGAGATGATTTATCTCGTCGGCAAGCGCATTGCCAAATTGTTGAGGATCCGCCAAGACAACGAGAGGCTCCTATTCGCTGAGCAGCATGAGCTCACCAACATGGCCCCCCCCAGGTCCCAGTATTGCAAGACTGATCCAACGCTGTCAGACAGCCAAATGAGTTTGAACAGAAGGGAGAAGATCAGAGAAGGTGGTATAAGTACGACGCTGTAGGACTTAGGGTGGCAGCACAACAGGACCAAAAGTTACCCAATAAAGTTATTAAACCAAAAGACTGATTAAAGGGCCGATCCTGAGACCCAGCTGTACATGAAACATTCACGACTCTCCATTGGGAGGATCTCCAACACTGGCCGCTTGTATGCCGTAGGACACTGTTAAAGAAGAGGACGACTATGTCTGGATATCACATTAATATCTTTGTACTATAGATCTCATCAACTTATGGTCGAATATACAAGGACAAAACATCCAGGAGCTGGCTTTTACAACACAAATGGAATCTGCTGTTGTGTTTAAGGGCATTGTTGATTGATTCTTTATCGCCAATGTATATCAATATGTCATTTTCTTGTATATGTAACACTATGGTAAATTACAGCTCCTGTTATCTTTGACACTGTTAATAGCTCCGTTGATTGTGTAAATGAGAAGAAGATTGCCTCGTGCGTTCATATTTCTACCACTAAAGGGACCAAAATGAAGCTGGGAAATTGATGAGCTGATGCCCCCACATCGAGCGTGGATCAAGGTGTATCACTTTGCACTATGGAAGGTGGTCTCAATCTAGATTTGGATATTTCTAACCAGCTTGCTGTACAGACTGGACACTAGCTGAGGGTGATGTCATCTTTGGTTGAATCCCCAGACACATAGAAGATGCCTGTTCTGACAAGAGTCAACTGGAATTGTATAATGGTGTTCCAATTTCTTTTTTACTTGTTTTTATTGACACACACGTCGTACTATACACTGTGTGCACAATTATTAGGCAAGTTGTATTTTTGAGGATTAACTTTATTATTGAACAACTACAGTGCTCTCGGTCAATCCAAAATGTTAATAAACGTCAAACCTGAATATTTAAGAAAGTAAAAGTGAGGTTTTGGCTTTCTTAGGAGAATATCTATGTGTGCACAATTATTATGCAACTAAATGAAAAACTAAAATGTTCCCATGTTTTCACTTAAAGTGAGAATAATAAACAACTTAAAATTTACAAAAAAAACATTTCTGACATCTAAAAAAAATTAAATCAGTGACCAATGTAGCCACCCTTCTTTTCAATAAGAGTCCCAATCCTTCCATTCATGGAGTCCGTCAGTTTCTTGATCTGTTGACGATCAACATTTTGTGCAGCAGCAACCACAGCCTCCCAGACGCTGCTCAGAGAGAATCAGAATCAGAAAACTTTTATTCATCCCACAGCGGGGAAATTTACAGCGCTATAACAGCAAAGGGACAGTGCAGATAAAAGGGTAATATAAGATAAGTACAAAATATAAGTACAAAAAACAACCGTGGCAGGTTAACATAATACAGTAAGTGAACAAGTGAGAGTAATACTCTAGCAACCAGTAGTAACAATAATACATAGTAAAAAGAGATATATTGCACATAGGTATTGCACGTGATTGTATTGCACAGTTCCTATTTATATCAGGAGTGCTAATTGGCTCCTACAGGTCTATTATATTATGTTTTCCTCACACAGATGTATGTACAGGGTTTGATGCTGCTCCTAATATCAGTCACAAACATACTAGAGAGAGATAAGGCTTAATCAAAGTCAAATTTAGCACCAGGTGTCAATAAAGAAATTTAGGTTGAGTGTAATATTGTAAGCAGAGTTTGCTGTCTGTCATTTGTAATACCCTGCAAATGACTTTGCAAATGCTTCACAGCAGACATGTTGATCTGTCACAGCACAGGTGTTACTGATAACATTAACAATTACCGTGAGCCAGCATGCACAATGCACAGTGTATTGTGCAAATGAAGGCCTTTATTTTGTTGGTTAAAGACATCATCAATCAAAATTTAGACAGAAAAATAGTTTCATGAAGTTCTGTTACCACTAGATGGTAGCATTGGAGAGCATTCTCCAAGTTAAATAAACCACATTCTATCTATCTATTGACATGTTGGTGCTTTTGTCTGAAGATATTTCAAAATAATGTTTTTGCAAAGGACAAAGGGTAAACGAAGGAGCCACACTGTTATAAACAACGTGGACAGCGCTTGGACCAACACCATGTTAGGCACAAAACGTACTTACTTCTAGAAAACAAGCTTTGGAAGACGTAGAAATTAGTGTGGCCATTTGATAGAAGTTCATTCGTCACCACTCTATCGCGTAATGAAAATTTCCGACGAGGATGGGATTCGAACCCACGCGTGCAGAGCACAATGGATTAGCAGTCCATCGCCTTAACCACTCGGCCACCTCGTCTACGCATGCTGCGGGCCATAGAACTAGTATCTAAACTTTGTTGTTCATATTTTGTGTTCATATTCTATATTACGAGCAAAACGAAAGTCAGAATATCTCGGTCTCAGCTGCTTCACATTTGATCATTATTCTTTTAATCTGTCTCCTTCAAGTCTCTTAACGTCATGAAAGCGCCATTCTAAATTAGTGGAGCGCAATACCACAACAGTTTTTATTTCTCACCCTGAAGCCTCCTACAGTCCACAGCCAGTGGTTCCCACTAACCAGACCTGGTAATATAGGCTGCTAATACCCCACGGACAAACCTTTGTCATTCCTATAATAATAAAATGATTGATAGTGGAGATGAAGTTCATAATAAGTGCCCTCAAGAAATGCAGTAATTACAAATGATAGTAAATGGGGCGTAGTCTTGGGAGATTATTATATTCATTTTTAATTGTGGTCAAATTCCCTTTTCGGTTTGAATGTTGTACGTAAACACAGCAGTGTGGCAGTTGAACCAGCAGAGGGCACTATACTTTACTGAAACAGACTGCAGTCCCTCTGGCTTCACCTGGAGCGTGTTTCATAAAGCAAGATTGGAGAGCTGTGACATGGTGGTGCTCTAACCTGATTTATTTATTTCAAATGAAGAAAAACAGAACTTGAATATCAGAAGCAGGAATATGTTGTAGCCTGAACATTTTTGCCATAGTTCCACATTGTGAAATAAACCAAGGAGGCTCACTGTCCTTTATTTCAAGGTGAACACCTCTGCAGACGTCATGAGGATGTGTCATATCAGCTGGCTGAGAGAACAGAAACAGAACTGTGTGTGAAAACTGACCAGGAGGGATTTATTTGATCATTTGCCACAAAGGGCAAAGCACACAATGAATGTCATGAGTTGTAGCTGTTATGATAATTTTTTATGATCAGAAATTAGAAATATGAGCAGTCAAGCGAGAATTTTTTTTACAAGGGTTTCTTCGCAACGTTCAGCAGTTCAGATTTCCGTCAAGTGGAAGAATTAGTACTCTTTGGAAACGCAGACAAATGATCATTTTAAAATAAACAAATGGATAAAGCACTTCAAACTTCATGCGATCAAAGAAACGACCCAGAATATGTTCAATGTTCAATCACTGAAATTAGGTAGCGGTGACATGCCATCAAAGATTGACGCAATGTGGCTTTAATTCCTGAACTTGAGTTGGACCAACGATATTCCACAGTGCACAAATCCAACTATAATAAAGTGTCATTTAACCCAGCTCTGTGGCTCTGTTGCTGCAGTTACACAGAGGGCGAGCCGCGCAGCCGCTCCGACCCCAGTACAGCTGCTGAACGCTCTCCAGAGATGGCTACACAAAAACACAAGTCGTTCCCGGCCTTCACCTCGCCTCTGCCACCTCTGACCCAACAATCTACGACAGGGTAACGTTAAACAGACCCCACGGTCACAGTGAACAAACAGATATCTAGGCTCCATGTGAAGATTATAAGATAGCAGAGATATTTATAGCTGACAAACTAGAAGAGAGAGATATAGCTGTAGAATACAATACACAATACATCCATCCATCCATCTTCAACCGCTTATCCGGGGTCGGGTCGTGGGGGCAACAGCTCCAGCAGGGGGCCCCAAACTTCCTTTTCCCGGGCCACGTTGACCAACTCTGACTGGGGGACCCCGAGGCGTTCCCAGGCCAGTGTGGAGATATAATCTCTCCACCTCGTCCTGGGTCTTCCCCGTGGTCTCCTCCCAGCTGGCTGTGCCTGGAACACCTCCCTAGGGAGGCGCCCAGGGAGCATCCTTACCAGATGCCCGAACCACCTCAACTGGCTCCTTTCTACGCAAAGGAGCAGCGGTTCTACTCCGAGCTTCTCTCGGATGACTGAACTCCTCACCCTCTAAGGGAGAAGCCACCCACCCTTCTGAGAAAACCCATTTCGGCCGCTTGTACCCGC
>CALSBV010011913.1:3182526-3208253 GCA_943590825.1 Bovichtus diacanthus
ACACACACACACACACACACGCACATAGACAACAACCAAAAAAAAATCAGCAGCCACCCACACACTCACACCCACAAAGTCAAATACAGAACAATATGAAGGATAGACGCCTAACAGAGAGAGACACTGATGGGCAGAGTAGCTGCAATGCTAACATTCATGCTGCATGTATGATAATCACTGAACGAATGGAGACATAAGGCCACAGCTGAAAAAAACAGCTACAATCAATGATTTGCTTCCCTGCAGTAGGTGAGTTTAAATATGGACATTGTGTTAACGGTCACTGCAGCTACACAAAGGAAACATCTTGCCGGTGGAAAGACAAAGAACGGTGCTTTTATGACGCTATGGTGTTGCTGTGGCATTTTCATTTGGCACAGCTTTTATTCCCATCTGTTCTCATTTAATATTTTTGATAAATCACCGTGAATAGAACTGCATGTGAACTTTAACAAAAAGGACCTCAATGCTCTGGATAATCAGCTACGTTCAGAGCAGATCCTCTCACCAGCCTATGCAGTATGAACCATATGTTTACAACCTTTTGTGGCCATGCAAATGACTGCTGTCTCCTTTAAAAGGTAAAAGCAGTGGAAGTAGCATGATATCCCTGTGGGTTTCTTTTACCCACAATGTGGATCTTCCCCTAACAATAGGAGAGCAGTTTCACCAAGGACATACTGTCTACTGTGGCTATAAGCTTATCGGCTGCAGAAAGTGGCTCAGCGAATGCTTTACATCTTTGTTGTGGGTTTCACCTCTCAGGCTAAATACAGTCTGCCCTTCCTTAGTGGTCAAGGTTGTTGGGGCTGTAAACAGCTGAAAGGAATAACTGCAGACACTAGTCGGGGGTAGAAAAAAGTTGTTTTTATTTACAGTCAATATTCTTTAAAAAATATATATATATATGATTGCATGTCACTGCAAAGACAGTAAAATAAAAAAAGCTTGCAAACAACAGAAAAAGTTTGTATTAGCTGCCGCACTGAAAGCCTTTAAGAAGACAAAAGTGAACGCAGGCCACAAGACACGAGGCCTCCACAGGAAGAAAACTGTTGGATGCTGACACCTGACACATATGCCTACGTGTGCAGCTAGCATTTTGTCCAAAAGTCAGTTTTATGCTATCTGTAAGTTAACATTAAGCATGTTGACAGTATTCAACTTCTGCTATAGTGAAATGTGCATAAATTAGAAAGTTATGCAGTATTATGTTTGCAAGTGCCTTAGCGAGCTACAGCAGCTTGCTAACACATAGCAAACATTAACTTCCTAACAGCTCACTTGTCATAATTTTAGTTTTCAACTGACATAGGGCACTAAAATAACAAGACATAGGGCACTTTGAAATGCTGAAACCTAATGTTTGTAGCCAGCTACAGGCGAGTTGTTTGCGTTTCAGCCCTTGGTTGCATATTGTGGCGCGATTTATCTCCACTGGGCGTTCCTCGTTATGGGTAAACAAAAAGAGTCTGACAAAAAAAAAGCCCTGACAAGTTTATAGTGAGTTCAGCAGCAGACTGCTTTCTGCAGTATGAAGAAACTCTGGTCTGGGGCCAACAACAAAGACTTTCAAGTGGAAACATACCTGTTACCTTATTTTTTACATTTTCAACTTGCTGAAAGACTGTGAGTGTGTGGCACCGATCCATAATGGCACATGTTCCCTCCTCTCTACAGAATTGTGACAATGTAACTTCCCCATCATCTCAAGGGAGTGTGCCTGAGGGACACCATCAGCAAGCAGCTTGTGTGAGGCTTCAAATCATCCTGAGGAGATGAACAAACTGCAACACATGCCTCCACTTACAATTACAATTCTTAAACCTGCATTTACTCATTTTGTTGGCCACTTGGGGCCAGTGGACACAAGTTACAACCACAACATTGACATACTTTAAGTTGACGCGGCAAACTTGTTGGCAAAAATGTGATTATTTACACATCCAGCGGTAACAGCGCAACATCAGCAAGTGATGTTTCTGTCCACCTTGAGGATATAACATGCACTCTCTGTGTCAGTCAGTTTAGAGGTTTAGAACGTTTAGAGGTGTGTAGTTGAGCTAAAAAAAATGAAGGCGTCGTTCGAAGATGGGTGTGGTCCGACCAAGAGCGCCGAATGTAGGCGGTAGGAAGCGAGGAAGGTGGTGTGATCCAATTGCAAGATGGGGTCTAGTTCCGCTCTGTTTTTGGTATCTACCAACTCCTGAGGAAATATCCGGATCTTTAGCTGCTAAATGCTAAACTGTGTTTACCAGCTGGTGTGTGTCCTCTGTTTGGTGCTGAGCAGGGCGTCTACTTTTTGGCGTTTCTTCAGTAAACAGCTGCCTGCGGTGGCCAAAACAGCACTGTGAGAACTGTGAGAGTGAACAAAACACTAATGTTGCTGGCCGGACAACTGGACAATGAAAAGCTGAGGGGAGCTGCAGATTCAGGTTATAATTCTCTGTCGGTTCATCCCACATGAGTTACCCCTTTCACATTTCTTCTTTACATTGTCATATAATACATTGCTATAAAAAAAATATTGTATACTAAAAGGTGTCCTGATAAAATAAATTGTACTAATAGGAATGTAAACCTTGCCCACCTTCACATCCCCACACACCTGGCCAATCACTGTGCAAAGTGGATGTGATTATCAGATTTAAATCTACAGGCCGTGGTTGGATTAGGATGAAAAGTTGAATGATGCAGGACAGGACATAGGGCAATAGAAAATAACTTGGGGGCAAGGCCTCTTAGGGCTTTGTAAGTCATTAATGCGACAGAGACTCAAGACTGTTGGATATTTGGATAATCTTCTTGACCTTTAATCATTATCTTGCAGATGTCCTGAAGGCAGATTAGAAGGTTGATGGTGTTCATGTCGCCTAGTTGTTTGCAGTATCGTCTGCCTAAAAGTTCAAACTGATATTATGTCCATGTAGATGGCCAAGAGGGAGCATGGAAAAGAGAACTGGACCCAGCACCTTGGGGCACCCCGCTGGGAATGCCCGTACCAGCTGACCTGTCTTTTAAGTAGAAACTAAACCATTGCAGAGCAGTGCCACAGTGAGCCACGCCGGTCTCAAGACGGTTCAAGAGGATGTTATGGTCAAAGGTAAATCCATTAGAACAATAATAGATTTATGGCCAGCATCAGCTGACAGCAATAAGTCATTTAAGACTTATAGAAGAGCACGTTCAGTACTATGTATTTTAAAAAAAAACAGATTGGAATTTCTCAAAGTTATTGTTTGTAAGAATAAAAGCTAGCAGTTAATCTGCTAAAAGCTTTTCTAAAACCTTAGTTAAAAATGGGAGCTTAGAAATAGATCATATAAATCAGGAGTTGGCTCTTTTTAAAGTGGTTAAACAAGAGCAGTTTCAACAGATTTGGGAACGGAGCCTGTCGACAGAGAGCAATTAAAAATGTGCAGCATAGACACTGCATTAAAAACGTCCTTTCGAAATTGTACAGGAAGAGTACAATACAGACTACCCTATCAGTCAGTATAGATGGAGTAATTGAATTAAAGGCTTCTCAACAGCAATTGGAGAATCTGGAGGAGAAATGAGACTTCTTATATTTGCGCTCTTCTGTGTAAAGAAGGAAAGAAGTTCTTCACATTCCTCCAGGGGGGCATTTAATATCTGGCTCAACGGCTCACAATGTTGAACAATATTCTAGAATCGGACTAATTGTTTTCGATTAGTATAGCAAAATAAGCAGATCTTGCTATAATACTCGAAAACTAATTTTTTTACCTCAGCATTAAAAGTAAAGACCTGAGCAGTTCCAGGTCAACTGTGAGTTTAGATGATTTCCACAACTGCTCCACCTTGCAGCATTTTTTAAACATTTCATTCACCGAGCGGCAACTAGATGTCTTTGGTTTTGACGAGAGCGATTTCATCTGGGATGGAAGAACGTGATATTAAAACTATTCAACAGCTCACACGCAGACAGAGGCGAGCCAGACAAACCAGTGGGGACGTTGAAAGCAGTGTTGAGTTTTGGAGACTGGGACACATTCAATAGCAAGAATATTAATACTAGATGAAGAGTATGACCTTTTACAGGTGAGTAGTTCCAGTCAGAACACGTGATAGGTTAAAAAAAAACTCAGCTCCAGGCCCAGGGGGTCGTCAGGGCAGCAGACGTGGACATTAAAGTCTCCGAGGATCAGCAATTAATCGAGTCTCGGCAGAGTTGAGAAAAGCAATTCCGCAAATTGACTGATAAAAGTGAGATTATATCTAGGTGGTCTATATACAGTATATTATCAAGCACAGACACGGAGATGTACCTTTAACCAGTGCTTAAAAAGTGCTAACAAGTGAGCTCACATTTAGATGAGCAGACTAAGAAGTGACAAAGGAATGCAAGGAATTGTGACTGAATTGGATATGCATGAATTTGAAAACAAATGAAAAAAAACTTTAAATATCTCAAACAACTCATATTTCATGTAGGGATGTTGGATCATACACACATATTTATGGTACACAATACTTCTTCGTGTCTACTTTATGGCATACAAGAGGAGAAAAAAGAATGACTTCCACTTACAGCTTCTTCCCTGCAGACATATTATGGCCGTAAAATACAACACCGTGTACGTATATGTTTAGCCAGAAAAGTGTTCAGTCTCCCATCTTCCACAGAGTGCGCTGATCCTGCAAAATGAGTTCAAATGACTTCAACAAATTAAAGTAAATCTGGATGCATATTTTTTTTTACTGACAAACAGACTGTCATCTGGCCCAATAAATCACCACAATCCCTGTGGTGGCTGTGGAACTGGCACATAGATTAACTATTCATAATGGTGGTCTCTCTCTCTGTCTCTCTCTCTGTCTCTCTCTCTGTCTCTCTCTCTCTCTCTCTGTCTCTCTCTCTGTCTCTCTCTCTCTGTCTCTCTCTTTCTGTCTCTCTCTCTGTCTCTCTCTCTGTCTCTCTCTCTCTGTCGCTGTCTCTCTCTCTGTCTCTCTCTTTGTCTCTCTCTCTGTCTCTCTCTCTCTCTGTCTCTCTCTCTCTCTGTCTGTCTGTCTCTCTCTCTCTCTCTCTCTCTCTCTCTCTCTGGCCTTATTCAAAGTGTTCTAATTAATCAGCCTTAAATAGAAGGACAGACCTACATAACTGACTCAATACAACTACTCATACACCATGTACTATTTAATACACAGATGGCACCGCAGGCTGCATGTACTGGTGTGTGTGTGTGTGTGTGTGTGTGTGTGTGTGTGTACATACATGATGGAGAAGTTGTAGTTATAGAATTCTTGTAACAGGTTTGGGCAATTAAATTGTGTGTGTTTTTAACATTTTTTTAACAGATTATTTTAGGTATCTGTGAAATCACATTACCTTGTAAAAGAAGAAATAAGTTTTTTCTATAGTTAATCCTTAAATTGGAGTTTAACTTTCCAAATAAAAAGCTGGTGTTGGATTCAGGATAATTCCATTTCACAGTTTACTTGACCTGACTTCTTTTTAGCAATCTTACCAGATCTTAGCAATTTACTTGCTAAGTGCAATTTTATTATTACCAGTAGGAACTACGTGGTCCTTTAATATTTCCAATATAAAAGCTGCATTATTGTTTTCTCTTGCCATTCGGGGGCAGTAGGACAAGCTTTAAACACATTGACATATTATCACCTTATAAACTTGTTATTGCTAACATGTTTGCCAACAGTTGCCAACGTACAAATTCAGCACGCACAGAGCAACATCAGCATACATTTGGAGTTGTGTCTCTGGCCACCTGATGAATGTACGTCCAATATTCACTCTCCTTTTACTTCCGTTTCTAAATGCTCCACTGTGTTCACCAGCTGGTTGCTACCTGTGTCCGTCTGCTGTGTGGTGCTGGACAAAAGTGGGTTTATCACAGCTTTTCAGACGAAAACTAAAAGTAAAGCACAGGCTATAAAACAAAGCGGTTATTTAAAAGACAGCTAACACTTAGTAGTGGGCGGATTGCAGAGTGTGTGGTCATCAGTCATCAGTAGAAAACCCTTTCACATTACACAAAGTCCTTTTATCCATTGTTAATGTAAACAATATTGATTACTGCAGCTTTAAACTTTGTTCAGGGTTCTTTTCTTTCGTTTTTTCTTTGTATTGATGTATATTATCATAGGGCAGACTATATAGTGGTGCAGTGGAAGTGGTAAGTCAATGCTTGGATAACATCCAAGCATTGTGTAGAACAGGGTTAAGACAGCTGAGACAGACACCAAACAGGCCAACGTGAGTCACTTTTAACCATCAAGTTAAGTCTTTATTTGTACATTAATGCATTTCAACAAGGCTTGGGAATATGGCAAACAATAAGATTTCACATAAATCATCTTTATCTACTGAAAAGTCCTCTGGGGTCTTAGTTCTTAATCACCACTAAGCTTTAACAGTGATCAGCGCTTACATGAACAGCAAAGTATTACACGTATGGCCTGATATCACTGACTTTTACAAAAGTCAGTGAAGTAATTTATCCTTAATATATCACAGTGAAACTAGATGCCTTGCCACAGTTTAATGCAAGCGAAAAATCAAAGATTATTTCATCGATAAGAAATTGTACACACAACTACCTGGCTCATCCTCTCATTTGGTCCAATTTGTGAGCTTTAAAGTTTAGTTACGAAGACAAACATTCCTTCCATCAGACATGTAAAGCAGCAGGGTCAGAAAAAATGCCATTTTTCCAATAGAAACCAGGTTTTCAAGTGCTACACAGCATAGTGCCAGCGCAATAGAGAAAGGTTACACAGGTTACATTTCATGTAAACAGCTTTTTTAGAGTGAGATCTCAGCCAGAACGTAGGGTCGGTGTGGTAGTTTTATAAACGCACTGCCCTATTTCTACAACAAGAAGCAGTCAGCTTCCAATAAACAGCACAGCTGTTTCCATACATAATGACATCGAGATGCCAGAGCTGGCAGAGAACCACCAAGAAACTGCCTGGAGCCCCACGGTTGAGCTGCAGGGGGAAACTGGCTCTGCGAAAGCATGTTCCAATGCAATCTTTCATATAGAATAAAAAAAGTAGGAGATATGAGATTTCATCGGTGAAAGTTATTGTTTCTCATAACACATGAGTGGAATGTGTCCAAACTTTCAAATAAGAGCTAATTCTGTCATGTTTCTACAAGATGCACTAATTGATTTTAATATTGCTCTCACAGATCCCAAAATGCAAGGCTGGATAACAAACCAGGTTAGAACATGACCTGGGGCCCCAAAAGTTTCAGGTTCACTGTAAGTCAAACGTCTTTGGTAATTTGATTAATTGCAGATTTGTTGGCGAGACAGATCCTGCTTTATGAACTTATTTTGTGATCCCAATTAAATGTTTTATTTCAATTTTAGTTTATACCATAACCACTGACAATTCACTGTTTGTTGCCTTTTTCTAAACTACTGCACCTGTATTAAAGTCTAGGTAAAAGACTAAATCAAAAATTGATAAATAACCCAACAGATCGAATTTGAAACATGTTGGATGTTTGTGTACGTCTAACGGTACGGTAAAGTAGGTGGAGGAAAGAGAGGACGGAAATTAGGGACGTTAGCTTTGTTGAAGATGGTAGCCCGTGGGTCTGACGGACGAATACATCCTCACAAGAAACTCGTCAAAAAAAAAAGCATCTTGGTCAGTGGCCCTGAGCTACGCACTTTGAAACTCTAAGTAACCCTCCAGCATCGGTTTTGGCGTGTCAGGGACGGCGTGTCAATTTCTGCTCGCTGGTCGACGTGAACTTCATTGACGAGTAACGTCACAATTGACTTTTGGTGCTGAGTAACTAGAAAAGGTATTGCAACTACTTTTTCAGGGAGTAATGAGTCAGTCTCAAGTGACTTGCAAGTTGCAATGGATTTGGCGAAGGCTAACAACATCCTATTGTGTGTATATGGTACATCTTCCTGCATAAACGTGGTCAATTAAATGACCACAAACTGACACACATGGAGAAAAAAACCCCAGGAAATAATAAAAGTCAAAGTACTGTTTGTTTTTTTCCTGGATTGGGACCTTAATAGGGGCCCATCAGCAAATGTGTTCCCCGGGGGGCCTCCAACAGGGTGATCTGCCAAAAAATGTCCTCACAGCTCACTTTTCATGTTTTGGAACGGCTGACTTTCAACAAGAATTTGGAGCGCTATTGGGTGTATAAGAATGTACATTTAATGCGTTTTGACATGGTTAAGAAAGTCAGAGGCTGTGGTCATTTTAGACCTTCATCAGTCATTAGTTCAGTACTGGTTAACATTCACATTCCTAGCTTTAAAAAATACGGATGCATGCTAATGAAGCACCTAATTCATCCATATATGTGCTTGTAAATCTGTGCCCGAAAGCAGCAGATGATATAAAATTATAAATATTAATAAATCCATGAGTAAACCAGACAGGTGCATTTAGGGCTCGACCAAGTGGTTTACACAGAGCATCATCGGTAAGAATCAGGACTGGCGTAGCATTTCAATGTTCATAATGGCAGTTAAAGCTGCACAAGGCAACAGTTCTCATTTCGCGTAAAAAACTGAAGGAAAACCCCCCCCCCCCCCCACCAATCGCAATCAAGAAATATGGCTGCAGCATCCCCACAATAGATTCACACTCCAAATTATAGTGCCACCACTTTCACTCTCAACGCTAAACACACACTAAGACACATTTACTTGACTTAGAATTTGTCATAATTCAAACAGTTACCTCTCACTGACCAATTTGAAATTCAAGAGCATATTTAAAATAGCATGACTACACCTGCTTAAGAAGCAATTTGTACCAGGTCATAACTTACCACACAGTCTTTCATAACCACATCATATTGTAACAAGAATTATTATTATTTAACTGACAATAATTTGTCGAACGTGTCACGTTCCCTTTGTCACATTTATAATAGGATAACAACTCTGATAGCACTGTGCTCTCGTTTAAAGGTGCCTACATGTGTAATTTTTAAAGGGGAACTTCCGTATTTTTCAAGTTAATTTAATCAAGTCAAAGTTAAGTAAGTTAAGTAAAGTGTCCAGTATCGACACTTAATTTAACATGAGCGCTGCAGCCTGCAGCCACAAAACAGGCTGCAATGTAATCCTATCGGGCAATTTCCCACCTTCAATGTAAAAAGAAGTGCTTGTTTTTGCCTCTGACTGGCTCATATTGTTATCACGAGTGTCTGACATTATCGAAAAGACCCTCCAGAGAAAAGATTTTCTTTACTTTTCCGCTGGATCAGGACTGTTGTAGTGTTTAACCAAGAAGAAGTCTCTAGGGCTCATCCACATAGTCGAAATCAACTAAATATTCAGCCATGACGTTGAAAGTAATTTAGATAACACTAAGCTACGCCCTCTGTACTCCAACACAACAAACTCATTGTCTTCAGGCAACAAGTTGCCTCTCGAGAGATTTCAGAACAAGACTCCTCCTTGAGCGTGACCTGGTTAGACACAGTAACAAACAGACCATATCCAGCAAACGGTAAAAGAAAAACTTTGTATTATAAGTGCGGAATTACCCCGAAGGATTACATTGCAGCGCTTTCACTCTATATTGGATTTATTTCCATTGCTGTCCCCATTAGTCACTTCGACACAAAAACATGGGAAAATAGGGTCCAGGTTGAAAAATACAGACGTTACCCTTTAACTTCAGTAAATGATTCCCACATTAATTTTGAGACACTAGTATACTTACTTAACATCAAAACCACTGCTGGGATGATTGGCAGCTCTCCCTGTCTCCAGACTGCATTTTACATTGTGTGCCACCGACATGGATTTGAAGGAAAATCTTCCGCATTGCTTCACTTTCAGCGCAAACAGAGCGAAAACTGTCAAAAGTTCTCACAGTGGCAAATGGTGGACGTGAGTAAAAGGCAAATGGAAAGAAAAAAATCATCTCCAACATGTTTATCCTCTTCAGTAAAGCCAAAGATGCCACGGAAGTGTGGAGAGACGGGAAGCAAAGAGGATTATGGGAGATGAAGTCACTAGCACTAATATACCACTGGCGTAAGACAAAGGCTGTCAATCATCTCGATCATGGTCTCATTGTTTATAGCAATTATACCAAGATGCCTGATGATAAATTGATGTTTAAAAAAGTTACACATGGAACCTCTAAATGAGGCTGCATTTACAATTAGTATTTGGCGGTAGGCCTATAAATAAAATTAAACTCAGCCATTATTATGCACATCACTCAGGCAACACTTTCCACATATGAAACATATAATATAGCATGAATCTATAAGCATATTGCTCAATTATTACATTCACAATTTCAAATCTAATTGATAAATAAAACATTTCAATTAAATGTTATTACTAAATCATTCCATTATTTGTTCATTTTTGCACATTCATCATATACTGCATATATATATATATATATATATATATATATATATATATATATATATATATATATATGTATATATATATATATATATACATATATATATATGATCATTCTATATTTCACTCTATAATTGTCTTTCAAAATATATTATCGACACTGTTAAATACACAGTAAAGCTGGATATGATTATAAAATACATTGTACACTGTAAAGTTGGACCTCAGTCAGTTTTTTAAAAGTCCGTTTTTAAAGTATATATATGAAGTAGTATGAGCAGGTGTTAAAGTGAGGCATTACATGGGCAAGGAGGTGTAATTTGATATAAGGCCTGAGACACATTTACATTGTAAGATCTTTATAAAAAGTTACCACAACGGCGGAATCTAACAGAAATTCTTTTCTCCAACTGTAACTATTTGTATGTGTTATTGTAACTGAATTCTAACATTGTAATAATGTCTAAATACAGGTGACCAAGCCAAATCATTAAGAATGCCTCATATGTGAATTATGTTTTACGGTGGATTTTCCTTTTAGTTGTGTATATCCTGTACAGTACATTCAATAGAATAAAAAACCCACAGAACTATTCTTATTTCTTATTTAGATAGAGAATAATGTGAACGTGTAACTACTAAAACAACCCTGTTTTTCAAAATGAGAATGTTGATAAAACCCATTAGGAATGACACTGCATATTTTAAATAAGTGTTCTATCAGTGGCCGTATTTCCACATAATCTTACCCTGAAGGTTTCTGTTCAGCCTGAGTCTCACATCATTTTAAACTTAAACTGATTATAATGATATTGTGTAGGTCTAAGAAAATGCAACAATTAACTAGTCTTTTATGCAGCCTTTAGTAGGTCATTAGAAGGCAATGGCAGCAGCTAGATGTGAAAGTCAAAATTTACAGGCAAAGAATCTGTACTTCCTCCAGCCATCAGTTTCTACAGAACACATTGAAGATCTTTTCTACCTTTTGGCAACACACACCCTCCCAAATGGTTGCACAAAATCCATTTCCTTTACAAATCAACCAGAAGATGATGACGATGGTGACGATGATGAAGACGATGAAGATGAAGGGGAGGGTCTGTGGGTCTCGCCTCCTCTCAGTTCTGTGAATCTTACCAATGATGATGATGTCACTTCCTTCTCTTTCTCCTTTCTGCTTCCTGTGCAGACTGACCTCTGGGCTGGTTTAAACTGCCATGTCACCTTTGTTGTTGACGACTGCTCTACTGTTGCTGCCCGTTTCACTGGCGTAGTGACGTGCTGAGTTGCCATGGGAATGGCTGGTGTATCTGCCAGGCTGGTGGTTACCCCGGTAACCTTCCTTGCTTTGCCAGTGTTGCTTTTGTCCTGTTCTGTGAAGAGCTCACTCAGCACTTCAGGTTCGGTGGTATCTCCGAACAAGTCCCAGCGTGGTTCAGCTGGCAGCCGCTTGGACCGTGCTACGCCGGCAAATTTGTTACCAGCAGAAGACATTCTGGAGGAGCGACTGGGATCGGAGTCGGACAGGTCTGAGTCCCAGTCACTGTCCCCTGCCACCGAGTCACAACCCAGTACTGAAATATCAACAGGGCCAGATCCTGAACTCTCTGAGTCTGACTCCCTGGAAAAACACAACAGACAGAATCGGATTAAATATTGAACTACAGTAATATTGAATTGTAGTGACCAAAGTAATCACGGGCAACCACAGGCTATCACCAATCGGTGATTGGCAAAACAAAAAGTGAACTCTGAACCAAGCACTCTTTATATTATTAAAATAACAAAGCTTTATTATTAGTGGTGGATTTTAAACACAGGGGGAGGGGAAAACACACTCACACTTTAATTAAAAGCACTCTATGAGTTTGTAATGGAAATAAGATAAATGATAGTTGTGAATCAAACCATGCTTTTGTATGGAAATGGATTTCCAAAAATGTCTCAACATCAGGACAATTTAACAGTATGTGAAATTGGGAATCATTGTATTCAGATTCAACACATCTGAGAGTGCCCCCAGTCCTGGTCAGCAGTTCTCCCCTGCTCAAAACAGTCTGGGCTAAACCCTATCTGCCCTTCCTCAGATGTCTGAAAGTTTGCCTTCTCCAGGGCCTTCCGAACTTCTCCAACACATTAATTTTTGCGTCTGCAGTCCTTTTTGCTTCCCGATACTTGTACTGCTTCCCCTGATCCAAACCCCCCCCAAAAAGACTCCTTCGTCAACATAGGCCACTTGGATTTCACATGCCTAACCCTTACTGGGGTGCGGGAAAAAATCTTCTGGAAGTGGTAGTTGGAATCGTTGAAGACAGGGACCTTGAATCTGGCATTCCCAGAGTGGAAATGGAATGTGAGCCCCACACTCAATTTACTGGTTGAGCTACATTCCAACCCTTACCTATAGCCATAAGCTTTGGGTAATGACCAAACAAAGCAAATGACCCCACTGACAAAGGGTGGTTGGGTGTCACACCTTAGAGATAGGGTGAGGAGCTAAGACACCTAGAAGGAGAGTACTGCTGCTCTATTGTGCTGAAAGGGGCCAGTTGAGGTGGCTTTTGGCATCTGATTAGGATGGAGGTATTCCAGGCCCATCTAGCTGGGAGGAGAGCCTGTCGAAGACCCAGAACACACTGGAGGGATCACATATGCAATCTGGGCTGAACCCTGGTATCCTTCAGGATGGAAGACATGGTTAGGGAGGAAGACGTCTGGGCTACCTTACTTAGCCGACTGCGACTACAACCAGGACCAAGATCAGAATACGCAGAGCAGAAAATGCATAGATGGATCTGTAGCTAAATTAACAAAATTGCTTTGGAATGTTGTTTTAGTTAATTCTCTGACCCCTCACTGAATTACAAACAATGGAATGCAGAGCTACAGTGAACACACAAAATACACATACCTGCCACTGTAGGGTGTGGTTCCTGCAGGACCCAGTAGGAGGCAGGCTGGAGCAGCCAGGTAGACAAAGCTGTCAGTGCACAGAAAGTCTCCTTCCTCAGCTTTTTGTGGGGCAAGATGAGTCGGCTTCCATTCTGTATTTGACAGGTCAAAGTGTGTTTTCATGCTATCCGAATGTTGCTGTACACTGACTTGTTTTATACCATGGGTGGGAACTTCTGTCATTGTGGTGACTTCACCCAGCGAGGCAGGTCTTGCAGACACAGCAAGGTAAACAAAGCTGTCCGACTGAACAAAGGGATCTAGGTCACCACAGTCCAGTCCTGAGCTTCTTATTTGCTTCTGATTAGGATCTAGAAGGTGTTGGATTGGTTGTTTTGAAGGAGACAGAGGAAGAGGGAAGTCACTTCCCATGAGGGTCACTTTTTTCCTGGGTGGTATAGCTTCACTTTGTGGGGCAGTTAAAGCCGCGGACCGCTCAATGTCTGTATAGTTGAGCGGGGTCTTAATGATTGAAACCGTGCCTATCTTACCAACCCTTCTTCCAATCTCATCTTTCCCTCTCTCTTCATATCTCCCGATCTTTCCATGCCCCGCTTCCTCTCTTCCACTATCTCCTTCTATGTCTTCTTGCAAGGAGTTATTGAGAAGTGTAGGGTAGCACCACTGTAGCTCTGCACTCTCCTCCCTCCCCCATTCCTTTAACCCTCCATCCTCCCCATCTTTCTCCAGTGACGTGCTGCTGCTGCCTAGGTCAGAGCCACTGATTGGCTGGTCGCTGTCAGAGCCG
This sequence comes from Bovichtus diacanthus, assembly GCA_943590825.1. NCBI lineage: Eukaryota > Metazoa > Chordata > Actinopteri > Perciformes > Bovichtidae > Bovichtus > Bovichtus diacanthus. Next base: position 3,196,597 of record CALSBV010011913.1, read on the forward strand.
GCCTCCTCCTGGCTTTGATTGGATAAGGAGAGGAAGACGCCACTGGAGTCGGACTCCAGCGTAAGGTTGGAGTCTGGAGAGCTGTCCTCCTTAGTGGAACTAGAAAAAAGACAAGGCAGTCAAATGACTGCTACATCCCAATATGCCTCCTATGACTACTAATGCTCTCTCTCTCTACTATTGGTGACCACAGATGCCATCAACTTTTTCCGATCAAGGCCTTTGATATGTTTTTGTCTCTCAGCCCCACAGAGCACATTGATTTTTCATGCCTCTATTTGAATGCTAGCCCAGATGTCTTGGGTGATGGACATATTTATGAACACATTAGCTCTCTAATTTAGCTGACGGCTTGGCATGATTTGGTTTGTGTCTTCATTAGCCAGGAACAACATAAATAACCCTGACAAGTTGATCGTTATATTGATCTGCATAAGCCAGATTCAGGAAAGGGCACTTTGATAATTTTTGCTTTCACACCTACTTAATTTGGTGCAAATTAAATGAATTTAATTTTACAGTTGATTCTGATGTGTGATGTACACTGGACAGCTGTATTATCTTCATATGAATTCTGACTGTTCTCATCCCAAACTATGGTCACATACTCTGTTCTACCAGTATTAGATGTTCATCATAATGACGGATGAAAAGCAATGAAATTGCAACACAATGCATGTCGTAGTCCATCGTCTTTCCTGCAGAATTCCCCACATGTACACACACATTATTTATTAAACAAATTGCAGTGTTTAAAGTTTTGCAATGGGAAATCAGCTGGACTAAACTAAAATGGTTTTAGGAACTTTGTACTACTGTTTATGCTGTTTTATTTGTGAGATTTAAGAATCTATCTTAATCTCCCAGACTGACTAAGATTTTTACCATCTTTCTTGTCTAAATTATTCACTGTTACTGTTCGATTTACTGATTACATATGAGTGTTGGGCCACTGCAATTTAGTTTATCTATATCATCCTCAGCCGCAAGACATTTTGTGCATTTCATTTGCATTTACTTACTTCACATGTAAAATCCAAACTTTAATTAATTTTAAACTGCAAGAAATCTTGACACCACACTGCACGGTACAGAGCCGCAAGTCAAAATTGGATGCTGATATATTTCATTGCTGTTAGTAAAGCCTACATCAAAAGATATAAAAATAAATAAGGAAATTACATTTTTGTTGTTTAAATCAGCATTGAAATTCTCAGAAACATAAAGTGCTACATGTGCCCTGATCCATGTCAATGTGGTTGGTTCACAGACCTGGTTGGTTCACAGAATTCATTTTTAAATATCCAGATATCCCAATAAAAGTCATACATTTGCTAAACTGAGCCAAACAGCCACTACATATCAATGTATAATGCAAAATGATGTCTTATATTTCATTCTTATCTTATCTTTGAATTGAACTGAAGATCCAATGGTATTGTGGCCCAGTGCATTTCTAAACAAATCTAAAGGTGACTTTATTCAGATATTCAGTATATATTTGCTGAATTCAAACCCGGATTTTCTTTTTGCCCTGTGCAATGAACCTACAGGATCTATATCAACTGCTGGAGAACATTTCAGAGGCAGTGCTGATAATAACCATTTTCGTGAAATTACCTTGTGCCAACGGTGGAAGTCCCAGCAGATTTGGTTGACCAGTCAACAGAAGGTCTATCTGTTTCTGTAGCTGGTGAGGCCATAGCACTGAGCTCCAAACTGACTTGGGATCTGCTCCCCACTCCTGTAAAATAGAGCACAGATTTGACACAATTAAACATGAGAAATGGGAGATCAAAATAAAAAAATGACACCATTAATTCCCCTCCTGGTCAAGCCTTTAGATATTTGATCACAGCCAGTGGATCAGTGTTTGCCTTCATCTAGTGGCTGTTTGTTCATTCATTCATTTGTTTTTAGTTTTTTATCTGAGGCTTGTCAGCGGGATTAGAAAAGTGACACACACATAGGTTTCTGAAAGCATAATTTTGTCAATTACTATATTTGAGCCAACAAATCCTAATCTGTGTAATATGGTGGAGAGTGGTTACAGCTGAGGTAGGAATAGTAAACGGCACCCAAAACTCCCCAGACACATGCCAATCATGCAAACAAAGCCCAATCCTGTTAAGTAATTGTTGGACTAATTCCAATCTATTAGTATATACAGTACATATATTAAGATATATTCAAACCATGAGACTCTACACATAGTTTGATCCTAGACTATCCCTCTCATTTCAGAGGATATTTAAGTAGGCCTGAGGTCAAACACTAACGTCTTCAGTGTCTCTTTTTCTGGTTTAGGTCACCTCTCCAAAACATATAGCTCAGCTTCAAGCTGACGGCCCACAGCTGCAGGATAAGAGTTAAGATGGGCCCTGTGTGTTGAGACTGGCGAGGTCAGGGAGATAGGGGCCCTTCCTCTAAATCAGACTGTCAATGCTATCTATGACGGTCTTACTTAGAATGTGTTGACTAGGATTTGAAGAGCCATCTAGGGGATCCATCTTTAGATAAACAATTGATGGAATACCTTCTGAATATCGAGGGAGAGTGGCTGGTCACCAGAATGGGTGGTAGCATACATCGTGACTGCATCTCTGTATGCAATTGTACTGTTCATGATCTGTTCTCCATGTACAAGATTCTAATAAACCTTCAGTGTAAGACATCACTTCGGTCTCCATCAGCTTCTTTGGTTTCCAGTACTCTGCTCATTAAGAATTTCCTTCGCAATTCCAAACTTGTCTTTTAAACTTGATATTCCCTAGACAGAACAATGAATCTCTCCTCGCCACTCCCTGCTGTGCTGAGCTCAGTGTTTCCTTGTGGGGAGTGACTAGGTCAGAGCCTCGATGCCAAACATCAACATTGTACATATTCTATGTTCACATATTAATACACTGACTGAACTGTGTTATATTTACTGATTTTCGGTTCGTAACCACAGTAAAAACTATTCAAGTGATTCAACCTTTGCACTTTGGTAATAAATTACAGATAGATCTCAGATAAGTGTTTGAGCCATAATCATGTGAGCTATTCATTACCTATATAGGCAAACTGGTCTCAGTGTTGACGTTGGCCTGACTGAACAGTATCTCAGGGCGCTTTTACAAGCCAACATTAAGTCCATTTTTATCAAACTCTGGTGCGGTCCAACCCCTGGTGCGGTTTGATGGACAGTTATGAATGCAGTAATCGCACTCAGGTACAGACTAAAACAACCGGTCCGAGACTCCTTGCAAGAGGTAATCTCGGACTGTTTCCAAGCACACCCTAGTGTGGTTCGTTTGTAGTGAGAACATAATCCGACACAACTGCAGGAAGCGAACCAAAACGCCGTTGTCTCACCATAGCATGTCTTCTTTGGAAAAAGGGAAGAGAACCCGGAAGCCTTAACCGGAGGAGTTCCATCTGAACACTTCCCAAAAATGTTTGAGAGAAACACCAAAGCAGGATTACTACAAATATCACCAAACGTATCTGAGGCGCTTTCTGCTCTATGTTGCTCGGTTATTGTTTTCTCTGCGCTTGTTAATTTCCATGTTTACATTTTTCCGGAGGGTTGCCAGTACAAGCCCCCTAACGAACGAAGTACGGAAAGTGGACTGGTATCTGATGAGGTGCCAGTTTACCTTCTTAGCACTGCCGGGGTGCCCTTTTAAAACAATATGGTAATAGAATACCATATTTACTATATTTCCCTTACCTGCTTCATTATTCCTTTTCCAAATTCATATTACAGCAGTGTCCTGATATTAATGACGGGACAATACTGGAAAACAATGTCTACACTGACGACTGATTAATAGATAAGTTCAGAACATTTGAACTTTGCTGGCACTAAATGATTAGATTGTTATTTTGGTCCATGTTTAAATAAAGTCATTCACAACCAATATACCAGCCAAAGTCCCAGACAAACTATAGAGAGCAACTGCTGATAACAGGAAAGTGTTCTGTGTATGCAGTGTAACAGTACTGCTGTTTTGACTGGTCACATAATGTAATAAACATAAACAAAGGACGCAAAAATGTGAATGAATGGGTTTCACTACAGAAGGTTACATCGATAAAAAAAAAAAGCTTCTGTTTATTGTTCCAAGTAAAAGTATAAATTACTACATTGTCTAAAATTTTAATAGCTCAAAAATCCCACTTCTCTTTTTACTTTATCTAGAAATATCATAGTCAGCTTTAATGTTATTCACGCAGCTTGAAACATAACTTACTGTAACTTAACTGTAAATATTCTATTTAATTTTGGAGTTTTCAAGTATCAATAAAAATGTTTTGGGCAATTTGGTTAATTGCAAGGAGGGGGATTATTGTCATTACTTTACATTATGCTCAGTGTTCCATAATTCCAAAGTAGGTTTGATTAAATCAGTGCAAACTAAACTATTTACTAACCATTTGCAATTAAAAAATCTGGGGCCAGTTCAGGTTATTGAAGCATACGACTACTAGTTTACAGTATCTGGGGAAATCATGATGCTGCTATTTATGTAATCTGTACTTTATATGAATTTAGTAAAGATAAAAGTAAGAAGACGGGGGAAGGGGAATGGAGGGGTCAATGGGGCCAAACAGGAAAGGGGTCCAACAGCAATTTTTTAACAACATCACTATGACATAATCAGTGGCTTTTTTTTTCTCCAAACCTGACAAAGCTCTTGCACTGTAGAAGTCTCCATGACAAATAATTTGACCTTTGTAAGTAAAATAAATAGAGTTCCCCTTTAAGCTGTTAATGAAATCCAGTGTATGATTGCAGGCACCTGCATGAAAAAAAATATGGGAAGAATGAAAACAAACAAACATCCAACTAATGTCTACCTGTCAAGAGGGCAGCTTTCTCTCTCTGCGGCCCAGGGTGTGTTTGGTACATGTCAGCTCGTTCTCTCTGTGGCTCCAGCAATGTTTGGTATAAATCCTGGGTGTCCCTTTGTGGTTGAGACAGGTCTAGGTGCTCCAGGTCAGAGTCCAGCTCCCTGGCTCTCCTTTCCAACTCTGTCAGGCTGAGCTCCGAGGCTGCAGAGGATGGGGGGTGAGAGCCCCCAAAGCCAATTGGGGGCCGAAGAAGAGGCCATCGTTGAAGGGAGCCAGAGAAGGAATCTGTATCACCACCTCCGCCCTCTCCCCCTTTCTCCCAGCCATCCTCCCACAATGTGTTGACCATGTCAAGGACAGTGTCCCAACTCTCTAGCCCCCCTTCCTCTCCAAATGTGCCTCCATCCCCTTCTCCACCTTCCACATCACTTTCTTCTTTTTTTGATTTAGCCACAACCTGCTTCAACTCTTGCCCACTTGGCCGCTCTTGTATTCCATCCTTAATCTTCATTCCTCTTTCCTCCACTTTTTCACACATTAATTCTACATCCCTTTCCTTTTTCACATGTTCCTTTATGTTTACATCTTCTTGCACTTTCCTTTCAACCCTTCTCTCTGACTTCTCTCGTTTGGTTGCCTCCACCAGCCCCTCATTGACAATAACCCTCTCTCTCTCCTTACCCATTTTCTCCTCCTTTTTGTCTTTCTCTTCTCTCCTCTCCTTGTCTCGCTTCTCTTCTTTCCCCTTTCTCTCCTCTATGTCAGTGTTTTCCTTACTCAGCTCTCCTTGTTTCTCCTTGCTCTTGGATCTCCTGGGTTCTTCCTGCTCTCTGCAGACCCTCCAGTGCTCCAAGTTCTGCTCCTTCAGGGAAGCCCTGCCCACCAAACTGGCCCCCTGTCCTGGTTCTGGATGGGAGGGCTCTTTAAGTGAGCATCGTCCAACGATACTTGTAGCATTCATAATGGTTGTTAGCGGGTTCTCTGAAAAGTGGCCTGGACGGGGGTGGAGGTGAACATGCGGGCGCCTCTTCTCCAATGCTGATAGGACAGAGGGGAGTGGGGGGAGAATAGGGAGGTTGTGGAGTGCCCCACCCTGCCGAACAGTCCTCTTTCTGACAATAATTCGGCGAGGCCAGGTGGACTCGATGCCCTCAGTAGGGCCTGTTGACTCAAGGTCTCCAAATCCTCTGCTTAGGCGAGGGCTGACCACGCCTGGACGGAGCCCTGTGGCTGTGCCAGGTCGAGTCCTAGAGCTGGACTTGGATGATTTGGACTTGTGGGACCTGGAACCTTTCTCTACATGGCTAGATTCAATTTTATCAATGTCCAAAGGCTTTTTCTCAGCCTGATCTGCAGGGGCAGGATCAGTTTTATCCTCAGCCACAACACTTATCTGGGCTTTATCTGTAGTCTTGTTGCTGCTTTGGGTTTTAATGACAACCCCAGTATCAGTGTTACTTTTAGTCCCTGTCTCATTATTAACCCTCGTCTCGGATACTGCCTCAGGCTTCGATGTAGGAGAAATCTTAACTTCTGTTTCAACTTTACCTTCTACTCTGGACTCTGCTGGCCAACCAACCTCATTGTTAACTTTAACTACACCTCCAGCTTCTGTTCCAGTCTTGTTCTCCACCTGCCTTGAAATAGCTTTAGCCTCAACCCCCTCCTCAATCTCTGGTTTCATCCCCATACCAGGTCCAGCTCGAAGATCAACTTCATCTCCGGGCTCAATACTGTTCTCAATGTCAGCCACAGATAGAAATGTAGCCTCAGCAATAGGTTCTGGTTTAGCCACACCTCTTCCAGTTTTTTCTCCACTCCTTGTCCCTGCCCTGTGTCCCTCCTTGTTCACAGTTGGAGCTATATTTTCTATCCCCATCCCAGACTGCACCTTTCCTTCGAGATCCCGTCCCCCTGGTCGTGTTTTCACCTGTGAGCCCATTCTTGTTTCAGAACCATTTTTAATGCTAGCCCTGGATCCATTGTCATATTTGTTCCAACTTTCAGCTCTATGGTGTTCTTGTATTGCAGCCCTGATTTCAGCCTCTGACATGTTTCCAACTCCAACTTCACTTACTAACCTCGGCCCACATCCAGATTTGCTGTCAACTAACACTAAACCCACACTCCCATTGTCAAACTTTGAAACCATACTCCCACCTATATTTTCCGAGCTAACCTTTGACCCGGCTCGATTCCTACCCACAGCACCAGTGCCCATTCTGGGGGCAGCACTGGGGGAGGGTGAAGGTGAGGGCTGGGGGAGCAACAGGGGTGTTGTGTCTAAAACTTGGTCGGGCTCTAAAAAGACAGAGTCTCTGTCTGAACGCAGAGGAACTGGTCGACCATACCCGAAGGTCCCAAAAGTCGAAGTTTCCCTCCTCTCTCTTTCTCTTGCCCTCTCCCTCTCAAGCCTCCCCCTCTCCCTCTCTCTTTCCCACTCTCGCTGGGCCCATCCTCGCTCCATCTCCCTTTCTCTCTCCCTCTCCCACTCCCTTTCTCGCTCACTTCGCCCCCACCCTCCTCCTCGATCCCTCATGTCCTGCTCGAGGTCATGAGCAGACAGTTGGACCAGCGGGGCACGGTAGGGGGATCGCCTAAGCTCGAGGGGTGGCGACAGCCTGAGGCTCTGGGTCTGGGAGTAATGCCTCGGCTGGATGACATGAGGAGGGGAACATCGCAAACTCTGAGACTGACTGGGGCGAGGTTTGGCGGGGGAGAAAAATACTGGAGTATGGTAACCCGAGGAGAGAGGTGACCCGGAGAAGGGGGAAATGAGGGGAGAGGTAAGAGAGGAGGACTGGCCCCCAGTGGGAGGATAGTGCCCTGGGTTTAGATACCCCCCTCCTCTGTCCATCATTTCAGTTGTAGTAAGCTCCAGACACTCCAGGTGTTTCGGAGGGGTCAAGACTTTCCAGGAATGTCGGCCATCTCTGCTCTTTGTACTGTCTCCTTGGTGATGGTGGGGGTGATGGTGGTGTTTTTTGGATGAGGACGACACTCCCGGTGCTGAGAATGATGACACGGAGGGAGAAACTGATCGGGTGAAACATCCTGGCGAATGGCAGCCGCCACCATCAACATCCTGACCCCCAAGCTTCAATGAATCATAGATGGCTCTTTCATCCAGTCGCCGAACAAACGAGGGGTTCGGAGTTAGAGAACGGGGCTGCGGATCGAACATGTCAGCTGGAGACCTGCTAACCCTCAGGGAGCCACTTGCAGAATAGGTAAAACTCCCCTCACTCCCACCGTCTCGCCTTATGGACCCCCCAGAGTGATGGTGATGGCTGTCAATCTGTTGATTGATGCACATGGTATCGTAGATGGATCGTTGGGGTACGTAGCCGTCTCCATATCCCCCTTCCACTGTCACAGCTCGCCCTCCCACTCCCCCATCCCCATGTTTCTCCAGGCAGCAGGAGCTCTTCCTGAAACACCCAGGACGGCTAAGAGGCTTGCCCATGATCGGTCGGATGGCTGATGGTGGGAGGGGTTGGTGGGAGGCACGTTTGTAATTTGAAGAGTGAATTGTGAAATTGTTAATTTTACGAATACTGAAAAACTTTACTTGCAAAAAAAAATTCAGAATGTGCAAGGTGCATGGCAGCTGGCTTTGGGATGGCCATAGCAAAATAAAGAAAATTGAGAAATGTCAATTTCCAATTTTTTGCTTTTTCATTTATGGTAAAAAACTGAAGCATATTCTTTCCGTTGAAATGACAAGTCAAGACAATCTTGTGATCAAAGTGTGGCACTGCTGCAAAAAAATCCGCTTCTCAAAAGCTCCATGACATAAAAACAATGTAAAAAGATAATCACCAAACCAACCGGATTTTAAGGAAAAACATGAAAATAAAAGACAAAATCTGTGCAGTTTTTATGTCCACAGGGTTACTGTTCTTAGCTCATCTTCTCTCCCACTCTCTTCACAGCATGTCTGCATTTGTATTTATTCTGGTTGTTTATTGTTCTGGCTGTCTGTTTAGAACCAATTATGTCTTTATCCAGTGGAGCTTTAGTCAGTCAGACACAAAGCGACAGAAAGGCAGAGCACAGTGGATGGAGGGTTGAATCCAGTCAAAGCTTCACCTTTCATTCCGACTGTGTGTGTTGATTACCATGGTCTGTCTGTGGAAAACAAAGCAAACGACACAAGATTTGAACGTAAAACAGCTTGAAAAAGTCTCTCCATAAATGCCAAGTTTGTGAATATTAGCATATTTAGTATTAAGATATTAGTTAACAATCACTGATATTCTTGCATGTCCAATTAAAGGAGCACTCCACCAATTTTAAACACCAAGCTCATTTTACTTGTCACAAGAAATACTACTCAACCTGTGAAAATAGTTGTTTAATGTCCTATGTGGCTCTGAATGGAGCCTTCTTAAGTCAGAGAAAATAACAATGATGTCAATAATGATGTCATCAGAGCTATTCAAGAATGGTTGTGAGACAGAAAGCTGTTCTTACATACTTGAAATGTGAGGTTTGACCAAGCAAGGAGGGTCTAAAAAAAGACACTATTAAGTTGTATTATGCACTCAGGTCAAACAGCACCAACCCAAGGACCATCGAGGTCCATCACTGAGTTACCAATAATGCTGAGAAGAGAAGCCTTTCTCAAAAGCCTTTTACTTTTTGTAACTTGGAGTTAAGCCATCCCTTCCAAACTCTGTCAGTACAAATGTACTCTACAAAACCCTTTGTGTTTTCTACAAGGACTGGCTAAATACTGAGTAAGCTTTAGTTGGAACATATAATACAGTCCTCACAACTTAAAGGGTTGTCCCTTCAAAGGCAAGACAACAAAAGATAAAGAAATCCTTAAATGTACTTTTTGTAGACATGTGTTTTCCCCCTAAAGATGGGCTAAACAATGAGCTACTGAAGTCCTGTTTAGATAATACCTTTGGTCCTTTTAGAAGTTATATTTTAGGACATACACTAACACACTAACATACCTATCAACCTAAATAGTGAAAAATTGTTCACAGCCAAGACAACAAAAGGATAAAATCTTCCAATATACTACCAAGGACGGGCCAAACACTGAGTTAAATCCTGGAGCCCTAGTTGGCGAATCCCCTTGATCAATTTTGTGAAAGTTATCTAAGAACATAAAACACACCAACAGTTCTGACAATCTAAAACTGTTAATAGCCAAACACAACAAAAGATAACAAAACTCAAACAACTCAAGCATTTTGAAGTTTGGAGAAATGTGATAGCCTGCACCAAGCAGCCTTAAAGCCCCAAGCAAATTTGGTGCCAAAAATAAAGCCAAGATGACGTCAGTATTCCTTCAAAGCTGTTCCCTCCATCAATATGAGAAATCAGAAGTTGAATTTTTCAACATTGTGAAAATGTTGTTTGACGTTGACATTCCCCTTTGGAATGTACCAAACTGGTTCAACTACATCAGCGAGCAAGCTGAATCCAGCTTTGTAGGCGATGACAACAGAACTTAGTGTGTTGATTAGCTCTAAACATTAGCTGACAGGAAGTCACCTATCATCACAAGAAAATTACATTTCCAAACCAATTTTGACCACAGAAGCGTGGCATCCTCCGCACATACCGAGAGATCTGGCAACCTCAGGACGACACTGACTAATTTCACCACACTTGAACCAGTTCAGAGGGAAATAAAATTCAAAAGAGTACAGTGAATAATCATTCACTGGTTAAAAAACTCAATTTAGACTTCTTTTCCTCACATAAAGATGATATTGACAGATTGAACAGATTGACATTCGCAAATGAAAAAAAAAATAATTCTTTACAAAGCTTTCCACCGTAGTCTTGAAGTATTCATACTGATCCTTGATGTAATAATAAAGAGTCAGAACTATCTAATTTGCATGTATTAGGGATGCCTTCCTCACAAATTTGTTAAGCTCCATCAAATGATCCTATTGATAGTTGAATCATCCCTAGTCACTATTATCTTGTCGATCAGTGTCCCTTCATTCCTAAGCATCCTCTCTTCCTTTCATCAGTGCCGCTGCCACCTGCTCTACCCCCCCCCCCCCCCGATCAATAGAAAAGCCAGAACCTTATCAACATGGTCACAGTCATTAAAAGGCATCAGTCAATCCTGTCCGTCGATCTCGGTCCCATCCTGTTAATGTCTTGTCATTCAGCCTCAAATCAGCAGCCTCATTTGTTTTTCTTACCGGCATCTCTGCCCTTGACGTTTCTCTCTCTCTCTCTCTCTCTCTTTATCTCTGCTGTTTTTCGCTTTTTCTGACGCTTGTCTCCCTCTCTCCCTCTCTCTCTGCTGTGAATCATGCCTTCTGTCAGAGGAAGGTTTTTCTGACAAGCGCTCTCTCTGCCAACCAACACACCAACGCAAACCCTCCTCCTCCTGCTCTCCTTTTCATTCTCTCTCCCTTTTCTTTCTTTTCTTCTCCTCAATTCAGCCTCCCTCTACCGCTCCCTCTCTCCTTCTCTTCCTCTATCTATCTTTCTATCTCTCCTCCCATTTACACTCCACACAGCTTTGGGGCTTTAAGAGCTTTAGAGCTGCAAAGAGACCAACTTCTCCTCTCCAGCTGCTTCTCTTTTCCCTCTTCCTCCATCTCGTCTCATCTCTCTCTCTTTCTCATCTCTCACTCGTCATCTCTCTGTATTGCTATCTTTCTCTCTCCCCATTCTCTCATTCCCTTTTAGAATTAGTTTGACCTGAGTGGGTTCACTTGGGAAATACTCACCTTCAGACATTTTAGAAATGAGGTAACGAAGGAAAAGAGGAATGATGAAAGGATCTATCTATCTATCTATCTATCTATCTATCTATCTATCTATCTATC
>CALSBV010011913.1:3238253-3255336 GCA_943590825.1 Bovichtus diacanthus
GGGGTCCCCCAGTCAGAGTTGGTCAACGTGGCCCGGGAAAAGGAAGTGTGGGGCCCCCTGCTGGAGCTGTTGCCCCCGCGACCCGACCCCGGATAAGCGGTTGAAGATGGATGGATGGATGGAGGTTAGTGACATGGTTTGATTTGAGTAAAACTAAAGTTTTAAAATCTTTGTTTTACTTTATCAATTTTAGCCTTTGCTATGTATTAGTCATGAGACTGTTGTAAGCTCATAGTTGCTAAAAGTTTCACCAAAAACCTCACAGATGTCACCGATTAGTTGATTGTCTGTAATAAGCCGTCATATCTGACATCTTCACCATTTTTATAAAAATACATTTTTGCAACTATTCATTCAAATAAATCTTTATTTTCAAATAGTCCTGGTTATTCAACAAAGATTTCTTAAGGTTTTGGCACAAACAAATGATGTGGTCTTGCTCATAGGGGCGTCAGATCAGAAAACAACTCTACGCGTTGTTCTAGAGGGCATGGACAAACAATGCATTCTGTTGTTTAACTTGGAGGACTTTTGGAGGTATTTTTGTGCAAATTTAACAAATTCAATTTAATTAATTTCTATTAGATATGTTGGGGTAGCAGCAGATGCGTCAGCAGTGGAGACCCCAAAACTTGAACAAATTAATATGAAACTGCCCGCAATGATTGTGCTAGTCTGTATAAATAATTTGAAATATACATGAAATCTCTGGCTACCAAATATATATTTACTTGAATCTCTTGAATAAAAGACAGGTTGTACTATTAGACCAACCACACCACTGTAACCAAGAACTCAAGTTTTTAGCCACATTAACGACATGGCTCTAGTAATAGCAATGTCGGTTGGTCAGTCAGTCCATCACTTTGGTCCAGACTGAAATGTGTTGAATATTTTGGATGGATTGCTTTTAGATTTTGTACAGACTCAGTCCTAATCCCTTGATATTTCCTTTAGCACCACCAGCAGGTCGGAATTTGTCCAGTGCTTTGGTTTATGATCAAATACAAATATACGTAACATAGCCTCACCTGTACTTAAATATATTGTATATCGTGCTAATTAGCAAATGTTTGCATGCTTAATTAAGAGGGTGAACATGGTAAACATTATACCTGCTAAACATCAACATGTTAGCATTGTCATTGTGAGCATATGTTGGGAACTCACATTATGGGTCCTAATTTCCCAGGATCCTCTAAGGGTGTGAAAACCCCTACACCACTTCATGTACACTAGCGATTGGTTACTGTGGCCTGTGACCCATGGAGTTACACGGGTCAACAAAACCGAAATTCAATGCCACGGCTCCGCTAGCCACAGCCGGCAGACCGCCGCAATGGCCTGTTTAAAGCACGCCACCGCAGCTGCCACATCGGACGGCTCTCTGATCACTGGACTGTCCTCTTTTAACAGTACAGACGCGAGCACTTGCCTAAGAGACTTCCAGTTTGCCAGCACTGCTAATCTTCAGTAACAAAGTTTAGTGCATGCAGTGGATCTCTACAGCCGGCTAGCCTTCACAATAAGAGCAACACGCAGTTAGCAAGGAGCTAACTGTATTCTAGATAACCAACAGAACAACCAGGCTCTCTATTTATATGTATTTATATGTATTCATGTCCCTTCATGTAAATGCATGTTACTAACTCACCATCCGGGGCATCATCCCCGGAGTTTCTGTGTCCCTTATCTGGCAGGTTGCCACTATTAAAGATTACTTCTGGAACGCGAATCGTGGTTGCACCTGTTGCCCTGGTCCTGCCTGACACCAGGAAGCCTTGACATGCCCCTGGATCCATCTTTTTTATATACCATCGTATCATGTTTTCTGTTGCATAGATTGTCCATGCTGTATTTTTAACTATGCTGTTTGTTCTGTACACACGTCACCTATTGCACGTCTGTCCGTCCTGGGAGAGGGATCCCTCCTCAGCTGCTCTCCCTGAGGTTTCTTCCATATTTCCCCCACTAATTGTGGGGTTTCCTTTAGGGAGTTTTTCCTTGTGCGATGTGAGGGCCTAAGGACAGAGGGTGTCGTACCTTGTACAGGCTGTAAAGCCCACTGAGACAAATGTATAATTTGTGATATTGGGCTATATAAATAAACTTGATTTGAAACTTGATTTGGCTCCTTCGTCTTGCAACAGCTGAACAAGACGAAGGCATTTGTTATCTTTTTAATAAATGCTTTTTGGAATATACTGTACATGCTGGTTTGTTTAGAGCAGGGGTGCCCATTACGTCGATCGCGATCGACCGGTCGATCGCAAAGGTAGTGTGGGTAGATCGCATGGCATTGAAAAAAAAAAATATTTTTTATTAAAAGTTAGCCTATCATCCATCCTCACTATGGCATTTGCCACTTGATTGACGTACAGGTCAGCCAGTCTGAGATCTCATCTTTTCTAACACGCGGTTCACCACGCATGCGCGGCCAACCCCGCCAGCTGCAAATCACCGCGAGCTGATTAGCTAGTTAGCCTTCCAATTTATACAATTCTGCTAAAGAAAGGGTATAAAAATGAGTGGGGAAGCTGGACCAAGTAAGAACCAAGTAAGAACCAAGAGTGCGCAGACTTGTCCGCGAGTGGTGTTGTTTAATTATGCGTGTTCATGTTTTGTGTGTTTTGCCACCATGGGTGAGTTATGTCCCGGAGGGGGGGTGACCCCCGGTGTGTTGCGGTTAACGGGTGGTAGTGTCCTGGTAATAAAAGGTGTACCTGGGGTCTTGCGGTGTATGTGGCACAGGACAACATAAAACGTACTCTCGTCTCTGACTCGTTGGTGTTCTCTATCCATTCGCTTCCCGTGGCGCTCGCCACAATATAAATAAATATATGTTTAGCATTTTTAATGTAGGTAGATCATTTTGACTTGGTCATTTTAAAAGTAGCTCCCAAGCTGAAAAAGTGTGGGCACCCCTGGTTTAGAGGTTCAATGTGTAATTCCGATCCACCTAGTCTAAAGAAATAGGGGGCGCTATTTCACCTCTACTACTATGTTAATACAATTTAAATTCATCAGTCATCAAAACCATCAGTTATTAAAAAACCCAACTAGAGTATGTTAACCTGTTTATATTTTAGTTGTAGTTGTTTGTCATGTTTATTGAATTCTAAGCTGCTGAGCATAGCTGTAGACTCTACTCTTGTTTAATGTCCATGATAACATTTTATATCTATGGACAACTTTGTTTACCTTTTGCAGTCTGTCTTAAATTGATGACCTTTAAATCTACTTTTCCATATTCTGTAGGCTATAAATAGTCTGAGCACCACCCTGTCCTCACGTAGATATGCTCAGCAAGAAAGAGCTAGAAAAGGAATACATATTCTATTAGTGCACGTGAGCAGGCAAAGGTTTTTTAATAGTAGTTTTTGAACAAAACTCATTTCAGTATGTAAGTGTTTCAATAGTGCATGTCACTTTTTGTATGTGCATGTGAATGGTAGGCTACAGTACATGGACTCAGCTTTATTATCTCCGTCAGTCGTGTCTACTCTGTCAGGAAATGATGATGAACAGACAGCTGCTCTCCTCATTCATCGCTCCTAATTTATAATCATCTCTAAGGAATTTTGAAAGCCAGTCAAATCCTTTAGTCAGCTCTTGGTAAACAAATTAATCACCTAAACCAAATGCTCAGTGTCTATTTTAGCTAAAAACAGAAAAGAGCTGTGTTCAGAAAGCAGATAAAAGTCAAAGTACTGGCTAGGAGTATATTCAGAAGCACCACAGTAGGTTTCTGGCACAGCATATGGTGGCCTGTAACTGACACAAATACCACAAATCACATTTTCATAGTAAGTGCAGTGAGCTTGCCAAGTAGAGCGGTGATGTATCAGGAATGTCTAGTGAAATATAGAACAATAACCTTAAAGGGGAACGTTAATAAAGCTTTTTAGGACTATCTAGGACTATCTATTAGGCTATTCTGCTAAACTGTAGGCCTAAAATAAAATTTTGTCATATTGTCCTATGTGGTGTACCTTTAAAGCTGCACTATACATTTTTAATATTACAAATGGATGAAATTTATGTGAACAGGGTTCCTCACTCAATGCAACTCTGTGTCTGCTGGAGGTGAAAACTGTATGCTAACACACCGTATGCTAACACACCGTATGCTAACACACCGTATGCTGACACACCGTATGCTAACACACCGTATGCTAACACACCATATGCTACCACACCGTATTCTAACACACCACACCGTATGCTAACACACCAAATGCTAACACACCGCACGGCATGCTGACACACTGTATGCTGACACACTGTATGCTAACACACTGTATGCTGACGCACTGTATGCTAACACACTAAATGCTAACACACTGTATGCTAACACTGTATGCTGACACACCGTATCCTGACACACCGTATGCTGACACACCGTATGCTGACACATCGTATGCTGACACACCGTATGCTAATACACCAAATGCTAACACACCGCACGGTATGCTGACACACTGTATGCTAACACACTGTATGCTAACACACTGTATGCTAACACACTGTATGCTGGCACACCGTATGCTAACACACCACACCGTATGCTGACACACCGTATGCTAACACACCATATGCTAACACACCGTATGCTAACACACCACACCACACATTCAAAAAAATTAACTAACATTATCTACAGATTGTGAACCAATCTGGCACTGGGTTGGATGACGCTGTCACATACCTCATGCAGAGATCTCTCTCTCACCTGGAGAGGGCTGGGTGCACTGTGAGAATCATGTTCTTTGATTTCTCCAGTGTCTTCAACACCATCCAGCCCCTGCTTCTGGAGGACAAGTAGAGAAGATATTGGGCTATATAAATAAAGACAGACACGGTTGTCTGTCTCTTCACCCTCTACACTGCAGACTTTACCCACAACACAGCAAAATGTCACCTGCAGAAGTTCTCCGACGACTCTGCTATCGTCGGCCTCATCTCAGACGGGGACGACAGGGAGTACAGGGAACTTACTCAGGATTTTGCTCTCTGGTGCCAGAAGAACCACCTCCAGCTCAACTCAGGGAAGACCAAGGAGCTGGTGGTGGACTTCAGAAGGCGCAAACACTCTCCACCCACACCAGTGAACATACAGGGAACGGACATTGAGATTGTAAAATCTTACAAGTACTTGGGTGTTCACCTGAATAACAAACTAGACTGGTCAGATAACTCTGTGGCTCTGTACAAGAAAGGACAGAGCCGACTGTATCTGCTGAGGAGACAGAGGTCATTTGGAGTGCAGGAGGCACTCCTGAGGACCTTTTTTGACTCTGTGGTGGCATCAGCCATCTTTTATGGTGTAGTCTGCTGGGGCAGCGGCAACTTGCTGAAGGGAAGAGACTTAACAGACTGGTAAATAAGGCCAGCTCTATCCTGAGGAGTCCTCTGGACAATGTGGAGGTGGTGGGAGACAGGAGAATGATGGCCAAGCTGTCGTCCCTGTTGGACAACATGTCCCACCCCCTCCAGGACACTTTGTCAGCACTGAGCAGCTCCATCAGTGACAGGCTGCTTCACCCGCGGTTTCTCACAGAGAGATACCGCAGGTCCTTCCTTCCTGCAGCAGTCAGATTATACAATCACCACGGCCCCTGGTAGACCACCACACACTCAATGCGGCTGTAACACCACTGTTCCAATGTTCATGTGCAATACACCCCGTCACTATTTGTTACTATTTATTACTGTGCAATACAATCACGTGCAATACCTATGTGCAATATATCTATTTTTACTATGTCTTATTGTTACTACTGGTTGCTAGAGTATTACTCTCAGTTGTTCACTTACTGTATTATGTTAACCTGCCACGGTTGTTGTGTTTTTTGTACTTATATTTTGTACTTATCTTATATTACCCTTTTATCTGTACTGTCCCTTTGCTGTTGTAGCGCTGTAAATGACTACCTATGTGCGCACAGGAAGCACCTGCACAAGTCACCACACTTGGCTGCATTGTGAATGCATGGCTGTGTGTGTGTGTCTTTGACCATATATGCACGTCCATGCAACTTAACATCTGTAGGTCTTACAGTAAATGCAAATGTAAATTAAACAAAAAGGAAGACAGTGACCCTTAACACCATGCTTTTGTAAACGGTGTTAGAAATGAACTGATGTGAGTTTCTGATTAACATCAATATTTTGTGCATATTTTTTAGATTTTGTCTTTAGTTCTGAGTATTTTCATGCATTCAAAGCATTCAGTCTTTCCTCCTGATTCTGATTGTTCTCAGGGTAGAAAAGCCTCCAAATGTGCACGGACACTAAGACTTTACACTAAAAGCTGCTCCACAACATACCCCATGAGTGATCTACGCAGATCTTGGCAGAAAAAAAGGGACTAAAAATTAAAAGATGTTGAAAGACAAGACAACTAAAAGCAGTGAGTTTTAATTGAGAACGTAAAAAAAAAAGAAAAAAGGGGGAGGTATGAGGAGGCAGGGAGAGAAGAGGGGAAATGGGGACGGGGGTGGCTCAAAAAAGAGGGAAGCTTGCGGGAAACATGAAGTTGTACATTCCACAGTTTAAACAGGGGAGCATCTGGAAATCTTTATAGGAGAGGGGAGGGGAGAAGGAAGAAGAGGAGGAGGCGAACAGAGAATCTGCTGAATATTGAGGCCACATATACAGAATTGGAGCAGGGTCGTATTTCCATAAGATTCTTTTGAGGTTTAAAAAGCGGTGTGTAATCCTGTTTAAATTAGAAGATCAGATCAAATAATTTGCATGAGTTGTTAACTTTACTGCTCAAACACTAAACGGGACTGTCAACGGTACAGCCGGAAAGCACGCTTGCATGAGACAGAAGTTGTAAGAAAGTATGTCATAGACAAGAAAAGACAGAGAGCAGGGGAAGTCTGACCAAAGTGCTCAGCCTCTTCCTGCCTGACTCTCAGCTCAGGAAGTTGAGGCAGAAACAGAGGGGAGGGCCGACAGAGAAACATATTTTCCCTTTGCCTTTTAGTTTTCCCTTATTCAGTCCTGCACCGATCAACAGGAGGAAGAAAAAAGGGGGGGCCGAGAAAAAAGGCGGGGTTTTTCGATGGAGCCGAGAGAGAGACAGAGTGACAGAGAGCAGCAGAACACTCAAACTGTGGAAATATGATGGAAGCCAGCGCTGCTTCCAAGGACGCAGGGTGAGTGTGTGAGGGGTCTGTGCTGAAGTAGCTGCGGGGAAGTACAGAGCAGGAACTATAGTCTGTCGAGACAGGGGGGTTGTAACTGTCATGGAGGGGAGAGGGAGCTGGGGGTTGAAAGTTAGACAGCCAAAGCAGGAAAAAACAGATGTGATGACTCACCCACTAATATTTAGGTCAAAAGATTCTCAGAGTCTTTATTATACCAGATCCTGATTTCATGGTGTTTCGTCAAATCAGATTTCTAATACATGCATATGACCGAGGGAGTGGTAACCATTTTGTTACAGAAATGCTGACATTTGGAGTTTCTTTCATCCCACTTGTATGGGAGAATGAGAGTGGTTGGAAGTTGCCACTGACCGCTTGAGAAACAGGCCGATCAGAGCGCTATAAGGCACTTTATACTAGAACTGCCTCAACGTTCAACTTTAGACAATGTTGGTGATGATGACATTTACAGTATTACTAGTTGGATTTTGTGTCAGTTGGGGCTGGTTGAGGCTGCTGCGTTTGTTGAACTTAATAATATTTTTTCTTTAATAAAAATACAATTATTAAAATTTCTCCATTTATTCGGTGAAAGGGATGGCGGCAGGATTGTGTTTGCTTTTCTCTGATACTTTCATGAGAATGTGACGATCGTAAAAGGTCAAGTTAGGTCAAGCAAAGTCAGGGGGGGCATGAGGTATTCAGATCCCTTCCTTAAATATCAATACTGCAGTATAAAAATACTCCATTACAAGTACTGCATTGAAAATCAGCTAAATGTACTTAATAGTAGTATGTGTCAAAAGTAAAAGTAATGCATAACGTTTACCTTTGAGTGTTATACTAATTATGCATTTGATTACTGCATTATTATTAATGATCCATTTATTTGTAAGTAACATTTTATTGCTGTTGTCACTCGAGGTGGAGCTTGTTTGAACCTTTTTATACTGTTGGGTGGTTTTCATATTTTGTAATTAATCTGGAAAGTAACCAGCAACTAAAGCTGCCAAATAAATGGAGTGGTGCACAAAGTACAATAGGCATATTTGTTTTGAAGTTGTAGTGGAGCAGAAGTATAAAGTAGCATGAAATGGAAATACTCAAGTTAAGTACAACTGCTGCCGCTGTCCCAGAGAAGATTCAGCTGACCTAATGGTTATTCTATCCTTTTCGCGTGAGCAGGCATGACATGTGAGCGAGCATGACGTGTGTAGCACAAACAGGACTTTTGGGGTGTGTTCTGGAGACATGTGATTTCCTCAGTTTTTACCAGATATTCATTTTAAATTCATAGAAAAGTGATGTCACTCAAAACTGTATTCTCCCTAGCTTAAAAGGATGAAAAAGATTTAGTGGTTCAAGTAACTAACCCAAAGGCCAAAGTAGAGTCAGTCGGTGGTAGTTGTAGCGCGACTGCTACTGCAGCAAAAAGGCATCATTTTCAAACCATCCTTATTGTAGCATCTTTCTCCTGCTGATAACGTTATTGCTCAAAGTTAAGACTACCTTTTCCTTTTCCCATACTGCTTCCTTTTACAATGGCAATGTTGCACTTGAACCTCTTCTCCACGCTTGGTGTGAGACCACTGTTTCTGAAGAGCAGAAACTAGGATGAGAGAGAACAACAGCCACGTCTAGTACATCTAGTAGCCCATGTAATCTAGCTAGTGACGATGCAATGCATGTGGCACAGAGAGTTTGATTTTGTTGCTTTGGTTATTCTTAAGCAAACAAGAAGTCATAAATGAACTAACTAATTAAAAAGGGCCATTTTTACTTCTTTTACTTGTTTCGGAAGAATCAACAATAATATAAAATGATTGGTAACAAATTATTGTTCAAAATTCTAAATAATAAAAAGGCATAGGACCTCTACTAATACTTATAAATAAATCAAATTTTACCGATACAAAGATCTTCAAGACGATGCTTTGTGAGTTCATCCCAAATTGCATCCGGTGCAAACTAATTAAACAGGGCAATCACATCGTTTAAACCTTTATGTCGATGCAAATCAATCTTTCCATCCCCAACAGGCAGTTGTGCATTTTGAGAGTTTAATAAAATCAAGTGTGGAACTGCATATTGACTGGCTAGCAAAACCATGCTAGCCAGCCAATATCACTGCTGTCGCTAACGTCACTCATAAGTAAATATCGCTAACAAACAATCAAGTATTGCAATAAATAATACACGTACAGCCAATGCTGTGTATGGGTTTGACAGAGATGAGGATGGCACTGGATGTTGTCTACCAAACAGAGAAATAACTGTCAAAAGGATGACCAAACAAAACTTTACACAGAAACACAACTCCGAATAAATGCTGATAAAGGCAGCTGTTTGTTAGCATACTCGCCATAACAACTTTACAAGGTGATCGTCTGGCAAAATAGCGTTTAATGCTTGTTCTGCTGCTCTCAAGTGGCCCAAAATCCATTAATGCAGCTTTAAAGAGTTAGGTAGCGCCCAGCGGGCGAGGTGGGGACGTTGGGAAGTATTGAGAGATGATCTAGCATATTGGTTTTGGTCTTTTCTTGGAAATGACATGGCAAAAAGAAAAAATATAGAAGAACATCAGCGTTATCCATTAAGCTTATGGTAAAGGAGGCTGCACTGCAACAGCAGACTGTCTTTCTGTTGTGTGCCATAAGAAGCAAAAACAATGCAGCGGATTCCTTAAGCACATGGATGTCTTGTGGTCCTCTCAACAGCTTCGATCATTCACAGGAATGAAAGGCATCATGCGTCACAAACTGCATGCATTAGACAGGGTGCACTTTAACCCGACTGTGCTTCTGCAGTCACCGAGAATGAGTCAAGTCCTGGTGACCAGATGCTTGTTTCTGGAGTCAAACTGAAGCAGAGACGAGATATAAACAAATCCTCTGCTTGTTATTTCCATCCCTGACCTTTAACCTTTTTTTTTTTTTTTCCTTTACAGCCACACAAGCCCTCTGACAGGATCACTTGATACCTCATCCATTCCCTCTCCTGCCTCCGTACCTCCATCTTCTCCCCTCTCTCCACCTTCCCTGCCCTCCTCCAACCCTCCGGTCCGGCCATGTCGTCCAAAACAGCCGCCTCCTCCGGCGAAGTCCTCCCAGCTCCCCTCTGGTCCTCCTTTACCTCCGTCCACTCCTCCAACCCTTCCTCACACTTTCCCTCCTGTCTCCAAACCTCCTCCTCCCCTCCCTCCTATCTCCAAACCTCCTCCGTCCACCTCATCCAATCCTCCTCTTTCCTCTGTTCCTCCCCCTCTCCCCTACAACCCTCCTCCCCCATCTCTTCCTCCTCCTCTCTCCCCTACTCCAGTCTCTCCTTCTCCCCTGCTTTCTCTCAAGCCAACCGTCTCTTCTGATCCTACTCCCTCTTTCACTCCCCCTCCTCTTCTTGCTACATTATGCCCAACAATCCCATCCTCCTCATCTCCTCCTCCAACTCCCCCGGTTATCCCAGCTTCCTCTCCAACTCCTCCATTGCTGAGTCCTACTGATTGGCTGGTTGGGAGTGTCTCTGTATGGCAGCTCAAAGGACTCAGCCAAGATCGAACCACCAGTATAATGGAGAAAGAGACGGCTGGGGTGAGGCACACACACACATTTACACACTTTTTTACCCCTGCCTCAAACCTTTGAAATGTAGTTTGCGGAAACTTATTCAGTAAAATCAAATTGAGTTTAGTTAGTTTTAAAAGTGTAAAAATACGCTTCGGGTTGCCGTAACATGCGTATACCCCGACGCATGAGAGACTAAAACGCCTCCTGTGTAGACAAGCATTAAGTATGAAGAGCAAGGAAATGTTTAGCTTAGTTTAGCATACCGACTGAAAGCAGGGGAAAACAGTTAGCCTTCCTCTCTCCAAAGTCAAATAAAATGCACCTAACACCAGTAAAGTTCAGGTATTAACCGGTTGTATCTCACTTGTTTAATCCGTACACAAACAGAACAAAAACAACTATTCGTTGTTTTAGTTTGAGTGCTGGGCGGATTAATAAACTGTTGCTCGTCAAGAAATAGTACCAGCATGTAACTCTGTCTAAAACCACAAATTATTATTATATAACAGCAGTGGGCTTTAGAGATGTTGTTAGGTATACTTTTTAAGTGAGGACAAGGGTGTTGTTTTTTGCTGTTGCTAAAACCTGTGGTAAATGAAAATGTGATCCAATATATCTGAAATTGATTCAAGTTTGTGGTGTTGCATACTGTATGTGTTTTGTGTACATAGTGTATTTCTGAGTCTTGATTCAGCATTTTACTGTGCTGTGTTCTCCAGTCAGACCTCATGGTTGTAACCACATGTTGACATTTGCAGGCATTCCTGGTCCACAGCACAGAGGAGAAGGGCATGACGCTGTCAGTACGCCTGCCTGATGAACAGGGGCTGCCACTCGTACGCAACCTGATGGTCAAACAACACAAGACATGTGCGTGTTACACCAATGCAGCTTCCTGCCTCAGAGAGCTACTACCAAAAGCTCCAGAGGATTGAAATACAAAATGCAAGATTTGTGTGGTAGAGCACAGATTGCGGAGCAGTTAGAGATTCATTCTTAAACTGTTTTCTGTCGCAGTTCTCCACTTAGATGGTTCCGCTCTGTTTTTTGATGACATCTTCAAATTGATCTCCTTCTACTGTGCCAGCAGGTAACGCAAACGTAGCGCACAAAAAACAGGACTTGTGTGCATATATACACATGAACACACATATGCACACAGACACTTAAGCTATACATACAGTATACAGTAAACATACATATATAAATACAATAAACATATGCAGACACACATCTACACAGTACATACACTAAACATCCATAGCATGCATTATGCAGACACATTTACACCATAACACACACACACACACACACACACACAGGTATATCATGTTGTTTAAACTCCCTGCTTACACTTAATGCTGGCTTTTTTTTTTTTTTTATCCACCAAATAGGGACATTCTGGCCATCCCACTGAGGTTCCCCCGGGCTATTACCACAGCAACTAAGAGAGAGGAGCTGGAGGTCATCTCTGCTATGGGTGCAGGTAGATAAATCTACATCACTAGCGCACTGAAGTTTGGTCATTGCTGTAACAAAGAGCAGGATACAGCAAGAAAAGAAAGAATCATAAGAGGAATCGCATCAATACCACTACTTAGCAGAAATGTTGAAATGAAAATATATGGGAATGACAGCATGCATGGAAATATGTAGACACAGAATGCATGTACACTTTGAAAAACTCAGTGAATATGAAAAGTATTACGCACTGAGACAAGCAATGTAAAATAAAACTAAAGGGAAAACAGTGAATATATGTGATGTGTAACATATGCATTAAATCACATTGACCGATCTTTATGGGCCTAAAAAGATGCCTCGGTGCACTGTAAAGGAATTAATACGTCCTCTTAGACTGTTTTATATTTTCTAGACACATATCCATAAAGGAATAGTTTTGACATTTGGAAATATGTTATTCGCTGTCTAGCCAAGAGTTAGAGTAATACCTGGGTACATGGGTACAGTGACTTTCTAGAGTCTCCACTGGTAGTCAGGTCGCCTTGCTTTGTACTCATTTATCAGGTTTATGTTGCAGATTTCTGGGCGTCCCATCTCAACCGGGAGGCAAAGAACCAGAACCTGGTTTTGGATGAGAACCACAGCAGACTGTACTTGTATGTCAACCCTGTCACTGTGGAGGAGAGCACCAACAAAGACCTGAACTACTCCTCTAGCACCGCACTTGATTTCATCACCAATCAAAACATCACCTCCTCCCTGAATGGAGAAGCCCCACAGAAAAAGAGCACAGACGTCAAAGGTCAGACTAAAACCATGCCAAACCCGGAGATTAAATACAAGCGTCCCCCACCCCGACCCCCGAGCCTGGGCTCAGGGTCTGGGATGGGCCTTCTCTTCTCCCATCCCCCCTCGCTTCACACTTCATCTTCTGTAACTTCAGCAGAGAGAAAAGAGGAAGGAAAGGGAGGAGTAGGGGAGAGAGAAGAGAGAAAGTCAATGTCAATGCCACTTACTCCATCGAGGCCTCCTGTCCCCTTGCAGAGCCGAGCCGCTCCCCCACTACCTCCTGCTCCTCTCCGTCGCACCTCCTCCAGGAAAAGCACTGACCGAGAGGTAGGAGAGGGGACGGAGAGAGAGAAGGGACAAAATCCTGCAACGAAAACAGAGAGAGAGAGGGGAGGAGAGAGAGGAGAGGAGAAAACGGGAAGTAAATCAGGTCAGCTGGGTGAGGGGGTTGAACAAGACAACAGTATCCAGAATCAAGAGGATGAGGGAAAAAAGGACAGTGAAAAGAGTGAGAAAGAGGATGAGAAGGAGGAAGTAGAGGTGAAAATGGATAAAGAGGATGACAAACAAAAATCCAGCCCCCACTGTCCGCCATTAATGAAGAAGCCCTCCCGTCCAGTCCCTCCACCAAGGAGGAAACCGTGCTCCCCAGACGCACCTGTGTACCCCAAGCAGGCTGCAGGAGGAATAGCCAATCAGACTGCTGGGATGAGAGTGCCCCCTCCATCCCCAGCACGGCGGCCAGATGTGTCGCTGTATTCGCCACAAGGGGGTGCAGTGCTCGTAACCGATCCCGACTCCTGCTCTACCAGTAGCACAGAGGAAGAAGGAGAGCTCAACCAGGAACAGGAGCAAAACCACAAGTAGGTCTTGATTGGCTGGTGCAGAGAGGCAAAGTGATGAGCTGCGTTCAAAATCACATTCCAACATACTTTGTATACTATTCATATTACGTATCAAGTGAAATTGAGTATGTAGCGCTTCCATCAGCAGAGTGTGTGGATTTTGTGTCCGTGAGAAATGCTCGGATGTATGGTAGATTAGTAAGAATTTCTGAGTATGAGATGTGAGCTTGACATACTCAACCGCCCCATAATGCATTGCGGCTCTTCATTCTGTCTGACTGCGAGGCAAACGGTTCTGGCACCAGCCAGCAACAGAGCGTGTTCACACATACAGTATACTGTACTGTAGATAACATATTTAAGTGGAAGAGGAAATGTTGATTTACATTTGTGAAAATGTCCATCAACGGTAGCTCGAACCGGTAACGCCATGACCGATACTATCATGTGACGCAGAGAAGATGTATTGCTTTAGTTTACTTCAGCATGGACAGTCTGCTGGCAATGACATACTTAATTGTTAAATTAGTAGGTAGTATGCAGAACTTACTGATTGAGTATGGTATATTGACTGTTTGCTAAGCCCCCGCCCTCCTTTAGTTACTGTTGCTATGCCTGTCAAGCTGTCCATCCTTGCACGGCACATATGTTACGCTTTAAATAGCCAGGTTTCTGTCCCAGTGGAGCACAAAGTTTGACCAAATTCACGGAAAATCAGCAAACAAAAATGTGAATTGATGTACGTTTCCATCCGTTAGCGTTATGTGAGTATATGAATATGAGTAGTTGGTTTATCGTGACTCGCACTCATAGATAATGGTGATTTTTGAAACAATGGCTTCTGTCTGAATAGACAGAGCAAAGCAGCTTCTCGTTTTAGCTCAAACATGGATTTTACCAGCTGAAATGACTACTGTCACTGGTAGATTTTATTAGCTTTAGCTAGCTATTTTTTTTGTTAGTTAGTTCTAGTTTTATAAGTGTGATAAGGGGAAAAGATCAGAGCCTCTAACGCTAGCTCATACTCCGATAGCAATCAGGACCAGCATCCACACAGTCAGGGAATAATCCTGACTAGGGATTTTTTTTTTTTTTTAGATAACCTGCAAACACAGAAATTAATGTAATATGGAATGCTCCTTGGATTTGGAAGTAACATTTGATTACTACTCTGGGTATTAAGATGGTCAGCCGGACATTTGCAGTTCATGCTAGCTGATAAACACACAGTTTAATCCATTCCTTACACTTTTGCTGTTGTGTTTCTGGTTCTCTAAAGGCTGCAATAAATATTTATTTTATACTAAATCAAATCAAATCAATAAAAGTCACAATAGTTGTGTCTAATAGTAACATATCACAGTATAAGTTGTTGTATATAAAAGTGTATGATTGTTATTGGCCCACTTATATATAAAGTTAAATCAAAAGATTCCTCTCCATGCAAGGACAGAATGGCAACTACATTCTCATGTATAGATCAGACATGCAAAATATCAGAATGTACATGGCTGCTTGTTGGTTATTAACACAGACAGGATCTTTGCACAGTGTTCAAATCATCAAAAACGCATTGAGCTATGCATACGCATTCTTCTCCATGTGACACTTTCCCTGCACAGAAGGTCTCAGACGAGTGAAGACTGCACCTCAAAATCAATTGGTACCAATATGTTGGTCAAAGAGTCATGCTTTAAAAAAAGTTTCTATAGTTGAATGTTTCTGAAAGTGTGTCATGTGTCACAAGGACACAGAATCAAACACTGTGGTGGGATAGGCGTAGCCAGTCACTGTAAGACATACACCAATCGTATGTGAGATGCAAAAAAACTCAAAGAAAACCACTTACTTTAGACTTCTTTCCAGTCGCCCAGCAGAGAGCCGCAGCCCCAAGGTGACAGTAAGGAGAACCCCCACCACTGTGATGTTGGACCGAGCCCGCTACCGCCTGTCCACGGTCCTCACCGGCCTCATCAGCCACGACCGCCGCCTCACACAGCGCATCGTAGAGCTGGCAAGGGACCCTCTGAGCTACTTCGGTAACCTGGTGAGTGCAGGAGGAAGATCAACAAGAGCTCAACAACCAGCTGATATATTTGAATTTATCTGGATAAAAACATCAACCGTAAGTCTAAAATACATACAATACATACAAATCAAATCAAGTTTAGCTTTCAATATTTTTGCATTTAGGTAAAAGAGCACCGTGCATTCACCTTGGAGACCATGTCGAAACACTCCACCTCCACCGAGCTGCTACAGGAGATCAGACAGATGATGACTCAACTGAAGAGCTACCTACTGCAGAGTACAGAGCTGCAGGCCATGCTGGAGCCACAACATCAGTACACGCCAGAGAAACTGGGTAACTTCAAAACACTGCTGTGTTTTATTTACCGTCTTGCTGTTTCTTTCATTTTTCCTCTCCCTGGGAGCAGGGAGTTTCTAATATATGGCCATTTATCAGACGATCAAATGAAAATATACTTTTGAGTTGCATTGTGGTGAAATGCAGGATCCTGCATTGACCATTGTTTTTGGTTTTTTTTGTATATACTACTAGGTCCATACAATCTAAACTGACAGTCATCAGATATAAAACAAAAGAGCCGACTACGCAAAAGTCGACCAAACTGCTGAAACTGTCAAAATAACGCTGCTATTTAATTACCTGTGGCATCGGCCTTTATCCGATCCTCCGCATCCATGGAGCCCATAGAGCAAGCACACGAGCGTTTTCCTTTAACTCCACCTCCCAGCCACATGGTTTATTCACATGACTGGATTTGGCTATGAGAGCATTTCACAACTTATACGACCTAATGATTTAAATAAGGGCTATTTAGGTGTTCGTACTGGAAGGGTGATTTTTATTTAATTTTTTTTGCCAAATGGCATCACATGACACTGTAATACCACATTTGGCCAGTGTGTCAAATTGGCTTCAAAGGCTGCCACTGTTTCCTGGGGGCTCGGTACAGAGGGAGTACAGCTGCACTGAGGCAGACTGCAGCTACACTGACTCACTATCACCTCTAGAGGAACACGTGGTATTACAAGACTGGACGGGCCGGGGCTAGCTGTTAGCATGCTAACTTCAGTAGGTATCTCTGAGAGGTGGTGATTCAACCATATGGTCATTCTCAAAGAGGCAGTTTTGCCAGGCTGTTGTCCGTTTAGCAAGACGGAAAATTAGAAAACATATTTAAGTATTCATATGTGTGTGTGTGTGTGTGTGTGTGTGTGTGTGTGTGTGTGTGTGTGT
>CALSBV010011913.1:3271348-3290482 GCA_943590825.1 Bovichtus diacanthus
AAAAAAAAAAAAAAACATTTAAAAAAAATGTCTTGGCATTTACAAAACCAAAATGTTCTTGTGGCCAGAAAATAAGATACAAAATGTTTAACGCTTAGCTGTAAACAGGCAGGAAATGTTTCGTTATCGAACTCTTAACTATAGGCATATTATTGGGAATTAATTTCAATAACGGCACACACTCTCACCTTCCTTAGCAACGTTGAGCTTTGATGAGAGGAGGCGGAGGACACAGAGGAGGGGAGGCTGGCAGAAAATACCTGAGAAAAATATTGATTTCCTGGTTAGACTTGAATATAACTTAATATGAATATTATATATAACTTATATTTCAGTTACTTAAACTGAGTATTTTAAAAAACATTTTTCTAACTTTATCCACTAATGTGCCTATTCTGTCTTTTGACCTTTTCTCCTGTCGCATTGAGGAGAAAAGGTCTTGTGTTCTCTTGCTCCGCTGTGAAAGGAGACTTTGCAGTCATCCTGCACATATGCTCCAAAACATGCATTTTGAGCAATGTTTCCGCAGCGAATGGCAAATACAGAATGGCAGCATGTGGAAAAGTTGGGACAAAAGAGGGGATTTTTCTCACAGCATGGAGCAAGCGAGTTCGCTCTTCTTGCATGGACAGCAGGGTCTGCCCCTGGTATCTCAGGGAACCAAGGAGCCATTGAAGTTTCCTCAGAGATGCTAAGTCTAACTGGAGCTCATTTGGAAGCTGAGGGTTCACCTAAGAAGAGCAAGAGAGAGAGAGATTACAGATATACAATTATACGAATACATATATACCAGTATAGAAGAGCTTGACCAGTGTAATGTTGGGCTGTACCAGTGGCACTTACAGGTGTCGGCGTGAGAAGGAGTGTTTTGTCGAGTTGCTGTATTCTCTGTGTCAGCAGTTTCTCCAGTTCTCCTGTAGCGAACAGCCAGCCAAGTGCCAAGAGGAGGTCTTTGCTGGAGAATTTCCCTCCCTCCCTGTCTTCTCCTCCTCCTCCCCCCCGCCCATACATCCAGTCAGCATGGTAGCCAGTCTGCCAGAGGCCTGCAGTGACCAGCTTCCTGTGCTCTGTGGCTATACACAAACAGAGAAAAAACACATTCAGTCCACTTAACTCTTTTTTTTTAACCCTTCAAGAAATGTTAGTTAAATGGGATGTTATCAAATGATGGAAAAAAACCATCAAAGGGGAAATCAGTCCGTGACAAATAGCATTAAAAGCCATGAACAGATCTAGGAAAATAGACGGGACAATATGACTTACCTCCTCCTCGCTGCGCACTAGCTTCACAGGAAACAATGCCAGACGTCTGAAGGATATTGGCGAGGAGCTGCCAAAACTGATTCTCCTGAGAAACAACAGCAAGCGGAAAGAGGTCTGTATAGTGTCTCGGTATGTACAGTACACTGTACACTTCTTTTTAAGAGGACACGCTGTTGATTTTATTGTTGTTGTTTTACCGGTATCCTTGGACCCTTTAATCAGTGTACCTTCGGATCAAGAGTTTTTTTTTTTCTTAAAGCAGGAAACAGAAAAGCCACTGCAATGCCTTTTTTTTTTCCTTCACCTTACTAAATGTTCAAATTAACATTGTATCCGTTTAGGTGCGAGGGGCGGGCGGAACTCAATGTCAATTGTTAATTTCAAAACAAAAGCCCTCGCTTGGTAAAAGACACGCATTGATGCTGCTAGAACGTTTTTGGACATCGTGGGAATTACTGGAGAGAAAGTGCAGAGGCTGTTAAGAAAGGCTTTCATGCCCTTTCAGAGCCTAGAGTGATAAGACTACCGTAGTTTTATTAGAGAACAGGATGAGGGCTGGCGAATAACTTTTTCTTTATTTCTTGTCTTTAGTTAGATTAGGAGATTGGGAGAATTGAGTCTCATTTTCAATCCAGTGGAAGATGGTAATGCAACTTTTTGGATGCAAACCACTGATAAAAACCCCAAAAAACTAGAAGAAGAAGAAGAAGAAGACCCTCACACCTGTGTGTGGGTGCATCCATCATCTCTTAAATTGCATCCACTTTTCCCTCACTTGCATCTTTTCTTTGGGAGGGACTAAGACGCAAGTGATGGATGCAATTTAAGAGACTTGGGATGTACCCTAAAATGCAAGGAAACTATGCAAAGAGAGAGGAAACGAGGAAATGTGTTTTTTAGAGAAATGTTACAACCTTTCCGCTGAAGCATCACATGAATCTGATCACTGCTGGATCGGCTGTTGGTCGGTTTGAACAGCTGTACAGACTTTTGACTGAGTTTGTGTCTGCACTGTGCTTATATTAATAAAAAGGCACAAAGCCATCACTGCCAGAGCAGCAGCAGCAGCCTGGTACCTGTCTAACAAACACCAGCACATGAATAACAACCTGCAGTCTGTCTTTATACTGTGAACTGCTTAGAGGCTTAGGAGCCATTTCTACTGACAGAATGCGTTTATATTACTTATTCATTATTTGCGTCTGTTATTAATTGATGTTCTGATTGTGAATTCCTTATTTAATAACCCAGAATATGATTGTGGTGTCTTATGAACACTGGAAATTATTTATTAGACCGTCGATACCACGTGACTGGTTCAGATAGTGGCTCAGACTGATCAAACCTCTGCCACTTTACAGTTTTACTACACTAATATTACCCATGCTGCAATCCATTATATGATAATAATGTCAGTGTCATTATAGTATGATACAATTATTGCCCACATAATTGATGTACACATATTGGACACATTACTCGTGAGACATTTATTATACAGTTATGTTATACAATCCTAACATATTTACTAGAAAATGGATACTATATTGATATAAATGGATTACATGGAGAGAGAGAAAAAAATCAAAGATCACATGGTTGAGAGATGATTTCTGCCGGTTTTACACTCTTTCACCAACAGGTGGTTTTGTGAAGCCTCGAAAAATGAACCCTTCTGCTGGAAAGCTTCATGAAGCTTCATCTCGCCATCACTACTCTTCTCCGTCTTCACGCACTGTTGCGTGTCGGCTGGTCAAAGACGGCCTCTCGAGTGATAAGGCAGCGAAAGTTAATGTTAATATGTCAACCCACTCTCGAGCATGTCTACTATTAAACCGGAGTAGGGCTCCAGTGGTGCCATACTGTCCACCCACCGGAGCCACGTTATTTTTAAGGAGCTAGCAGATCGATTTTGCGGGGGCTTTTGTTTTGAAAATACTTCGGAGAGTTCCGCCTCTCCCCGAAACAATCCGTGTACCGTGCACAACAAGTAACAGTTACCTCACACTAGTACTTAAGTACACATTTCGATAAAATGCAGTTACATTTCCACCCCTGACAGTGACAACAGATGATGAACGTACCACCTCGAGTCCACCACCGAATTTAGCCCGTCTGAAGTTCTCCGGTGCGGGGACAGATTCCAGCCCGCTGGCAGCGAGCAGTCTGCACAGAGCTCCAATCACCTGCTTCACTTCCACACTCACAGCCGCTTTACTCCGCTGCATTACAGCCAACACACTACACACATATTACCAACCGCTCTATCAACTCAGCTATCACGCTTCGTCCAGTAGACATTTTTTTAAAGACATTTTAAATGAAATATCTCCCGCTTTGAAGTTGAGCTGCTGATATTTCGCGGCGAAGACAACAACTTCCGGTTACGAGGCCGTTGCCAGGGAAGCGAATCTTCTTTTTCCTTCTTCCTTTTACTTTTTTTTCCCTCTTCTTTTTCTTCTGCTTCTTCTACTACTACTACTACTACTACTACTACTACTACTACTACTACTACTACTACTTCTTCTTCTTCTTCTTCTATTTCGGTGTTATGATGGGTGGCAGCCAGCGTTAAGGTGCATTACCGACATCTAATGTGTTGGAGTGTGGATCAGAATTAACTATCCACCTTATCAATAAACAAAACCAAGTCCAAACAAACAAAAAAGAAAGAAAAACCTTACTGAGCAATAACATATTTTGAACAGCACCGTGTGTTGGAGGTGTGAGCACCGAGGTTTAACGCGTCGTGGGTCATCTAGTAAGAACGGGGGAAAATACATATAAAGAATGTAATACTTCAACACATGCTTGTTAGTGGATTATGTTTTTGCCGAATTACAGGGGATGCTAAAACAGATTCAGAAAAGTTGGTCAATGTCATTTTATTGGTACATTTACTCAATAATTAGACTGTTGTTATTTTCCTTGTTTATTTCTTCAGAGTTCTACAGACACCAGCCCAGAGCCGGCATGTGTAGATGGCGAGCGGTTCATGACCTGCTTTGATCTTCTTTTCAACTTCATTTGTCGACTCCAGACTTCTAGTAAGGTTGTAGTAAGACTTCTTCTAAAGATGGTCTGATATTCTTTATAGCAGACCGTTGCTATGTATGACAGACCGTTGCTAAGGAGGTTTGGATCATAGACTCTGGAGGACAACGTCCAATCATATCAATCCGAAAAAAGAAGCTCGGCAAATTTTTTTAAAAAAAAGAAAGAAAAGAAAAGTAGAACAAGAAAAGAAAACAGCGCAGAAAAAAGCAAGAGAGGCTAAAGGACACAAAGAGCTGGACGACAGAGAATGTGTCAGAAGAAGACAGACAGGAAGTAAAGACTGAAGTGATCACACAGCGGTTCATCAGAATGAAAATGCAAACAGACTTAGACAGTTACAGAGCATAAGAAACCTCAGTCAGTGCTGCGGTCACTTTATGCATCTGTTCAAAATTCCGACTGAGGGAAGAACTTCTCGACTGCCAGTTACACAACAAGGGCTGGGATACATGCACACTTTGACATAATGTGAATTGCTCATTTTAAGAAGGAAGCAACGAGTTAGCTGCAGTTCCAACCGTTTCTCGTTATCATCCTCCCTTCCTTACCATCCTTCCTACCTTCCCCATTACTTCCTGCGTCCCCTTCTTTCTTTCTTCCTCCATCCCTTCCTTTTCTTCCTTCCTATATATATATATATATATATATATATATATATATATACTGTATATATATATATATATATACACAGTATACATATATCTGCTCAAGCAATCGGTTTAGAAGACAAAAAAACAGGTAACTCCTGCTTGTATCCATTAGTCCAGCTGCTAAATGATTCTCTACTATATTATCATATAATACCAAGATTAATGTTGTATTTCAAGTGACGAGGTTAAACCGATATATACTTCAATAATATTTATTTCAAAAAGCAAAATCATTGAACAAACAAAACAAAAAAACATAAACACCTTACAATTGTATGTACAAACATGCCTGGATAATTTAAATCATGAAAATCATTTTACACAGACACTGTAATGTAAAAACTAAGGTCATGCTACATGCATTAACCTTGGTATCACAAGGAACAGGAACTATGTGCAATCTATGGATCCAAAATGAACCTTAAACTGACAGTGAAATACAGTAGACTAGTTTCTGCCCCTCAAAAAGTTTAGACATATACTACAGGACCTTAAACAAAGTGCCAAACAGAGCTGTGGGTGTGTTTGCACTCTCAGCTATGTTGGCTCCACAGTCCTGCCCAAAGGCTGTTGAGATGTAGCTGGAGATGGTCCCTTCATATCCCATGAGAAGGATCGTAAATACTGACTTAACCTCCTATTGGAATGCTACTACTGCTACTATCTGAGAAGTCAGAGTTTGGTAATAGACCACGGCAAGATGTAACTAGTTGCTATATCTTTAATATGTGGTTGACGGTAAAATGGATCACCCCAAGTGACTTTTTAAGTATTAATTGTTTAACTGATTAGTCCAATTTGATGTACTCTAAATGTAGCATAATAGAGCTAATATTTAGTTTAATTTGGCCACGTCTCCGCGGTGAAAATATGGAGGGAGGACGGTGTTAGGTATTTACAGCTAACTCCTATTAGGCTAGAGAAGTTCCAGCAGCATGGTCCTAATAGCATTATCCGATCAACATCCGGTCCACACGAATGTCTCCGCTCACTAGTGTGTGTGTGTGTGTGTGTGTGTGTGAGTGTGTGTGTGTGTGTGTGCTACATTGTGCTTTAGTTCTTGCTAGAGGAACATGGAGAGGTATATAAAATCAAGGACACTAAGAAAAAGACATCGTAATTTAAAAAAGTGTTTTTGGCCCGCAAAGAGTACTGCACAAACCAATTCACACAGTCAATGTCTTTTAACAACATTAATATTTTTCAATATCCTTCCTATTCCGATAGTAAAATAAAAAATCCACTTATAAGGTCTCATCAAAACCTCTTTCTGGTCGCAAGCCCACCAGACCTGAAGTATTGACAATTGAACATACTTTTATAATTCTAAAACATACAAATCTGTGTATTTATTGGTTATTTTGTGCTTGTCACGTTACAACAAAGTCTACGCTGTTGTAAAAATCATTCTGTAGAAAGGAAAGCACCATAACAAACCATACAAAACCTAAAAAAAGGGAAGACTCTTTGGGTAGGGGGTTGTAGATTTGCAGATAGTCACACTTCTCAGCTCTCCCCATCGCCTTCATCCTCTTCTTGTTTGATGACTGGGGTTCCTGGAAACAACAGGAAAAGAGATCAAACATGTGTGATGCGCCCGACTATGTAAAAGGTATTTTTTTCACTTCACTTTTTGTAACATTTACAGGTGCATACTTTCCTAATAATCTAATTTCCTTATTAGTTGTACAGGAGTTTCCTGCCTAAGAGTCTCACTTAGTTAGGTTCCTGGAAAGAAATATGTAATTTGGTATTAATAATGGGGAAAATGGGAATTTCCTTGAAAAAACTGCTCTGTCTAAAATTAAGTAGATATTAATTAATTTATTTTTGGAAAACTTTACCTCAACTAACTTCAGCTTACTTACTAAAAGACTCTCTAGGTCATGTTGGCGAATCATTTGAATTCATTATTATTCATTATTCAGAAGACTATATGGGCTACTATATACGCTAAAGTGTTACCACAATTTATTTTAACATACGCTGGAATATCAATGGAATGAGAGTTTTTGATTTAGTTTTTTATCAGTTATTCATCCAGCAATGTCTATACTGTCAAGGGATGACAATAGCAGTAGAAATATAGTGTTTCTTTCTTAAACACTCTTACCATCTAGTTTCTTCAGATTGGGTAGTCTTTTGGAGGCTTCATCCATCCAGGTCCCCTCAGCTGAATGCTTCTCCTCCAGGGGATTTCCAACAAACACCAGGTCTGCGAGGCATGGCAGGTCAGCTAGCCTCACAAACTCTCCTACACAACACAGCTTGTTTTAATTGTTGTCTTTTGGTCTCTTTTCTTCTTCGTTTTCACTGGCATATGATAAAGAGACACTCATCAACATCAGAGGAGGAAGCATGGTGATTGGATTCAGTGCAGTGGACCTTGAGCCCCCCTGCAGCAGCTGTGGCTCAGGAGGTGGAGGTCATCCACTAGTCGGAGGGTCAGTGATTCGATCCCCGGCCTCTGCAGTCAGCATGTCAAAGTGTCCTTGGGCAAGATACTGAACCCCAAATTG
Source organism: Bovichtus diacanthus (assembly GCA_943590825.1). Lineage (NCBI taxonomy): Eukaryota > Metazoa > Chordata > Actinopteri > Perciformes > Bovichtidae > Bovichtus > Bovichtus diacanthus. Next base: position 3,278,838 of record CALSBV010011913.1, read on the forward strand.
CTCCCAATGGCCAACAGTGTGTGAGTGTGTGTGAATAGTTATCTCTGATGTGTGGCACCTTGTATGGTAGCCTCTGAATGGGTGAATGCTGTTGTAAAGCACTTTGAGTGAAGATTGGAAAAGCGCTATATAAATGCAGTCCATTTACCATTTATGTTTTTTAGTGTGTAGCCCAATGGACTAAGCTATGACTGCGTGTTGTTTTCAACTCTGTGTGGCAGAATGACAAATAAATGATCCTCGAATCCTTGAATCAGCTGTCAACTTTAAAAATATATATGAATTACTAAAGAGACCGTTGCTAAGAAGTTGAAAATCTTTACTGGCCTCAAGTAAGCTTTTATAACAGTGTGTAACAAATTCAGTGAAGATAAAAAAAATCCTCCCCACCAAATATGAAGAGGGTATTGTGCTTCCTGCAGGAAATGCAGCTAAAGTTTGCAGTTTTAGACAGTGGAGGGCTGATTTAAATAAATAAATAAATAAATAAAAATCACTGCTGACATATTTATGACCCTCTTCAATAAAAACAAAATATGTTAGGCAAGAGGAGTTTAGGTTTTTGGAAACAGATCGCTTCATAAATGTTCCATGAACACGCCATGTCAATATGTGTTGATTATATTTACGAATGTAGCTCACCCCATTCTTTGACCAGGTTGTTGGACATGTAGAGGACTCTGAGGTTCTTCATGGATTGAATTCCCTTCAGTTTCTCTATCAAGTTATAGGAGATCCACAATTCTTCTAATGTCTCCCCTACTGCCTCCTGCACACACACACACACACACACACACACACACACACACACACATACACACGATTGATGCAAAATAATGTACATTCAAAGTATGTATTTAGCATGTGTAACTACTTCTGAATCTCCTTTAAAAAGGGGCAATGTGTAAGATATGGATCATTTAAAACTAACTAACATCATCAACAGAGTGTGGAGAGGTAACAGTGTTGACGTTATGTCAAAGACGTCTATGTGTTGTGTTGCAGAGATATCTACTGAAGTTAGCATGATAACTGCTAACTGACTAGACTTCAGTTAGCAGTTAGCAACGGGTCGTTTCTGCCACTTTGGATGTGGTCCCATAAATAAACTAGTGTAATGTCACTCGGCGTGCACAGCCCCCGGTTAAAGTTAAGTGCCACAGTAAACACACAGATGGGTAACATAAACTACAGTACAACGGCACACGTGGAAATTATATATATTATTATTATTAAGAGAGCAGTGTTATTCTGACCGGCTCTCAGAGTCTAGTGGAACTGTGCTTATTCTTGCCCTGCTGTTAGTTAGTAGTAGGCTTTTTGTTATAACCGATGACTGTTGAAATGTATATTGTATGGACCCCAGTAGTAGAGAGGAAATGCTGCACCCTATTTCTTTGGAGCAGGTGGTTCGGAACCACACATTGCACCTTTAAATTAGAAAAAGTGATTTGAAGAAAACTGTAAAGAAATACATTTAAAAAACCTGGTAAAGGAGGGGAATAATACAACATTCTGTTTCATATGTAACTTACCAGCCCAGTGAGAGCCTTTATATTATTTCTTCCTAATGACAATATCCTCAAGTTCTCTGGAAGAAAACAATACAACATCACATTACTGCACCACATGTCCATCAGTGAATAGTGAGCATTTGTGTGTGTTTATATGTAGTTATGCACTCAGCACTCACTCAGGCCATTGAGATTGGTTATTTTTTCAATGCAGTTTGTGGACAGGGAGAGCTTCCTGTGGAGGATACAGTACAATAACATATCAGGTATTTGAAGGCAGGTTTAAAACATTGGTGACTCAACACTATCGCTGTAATAGCTGCTCAGTTACTAAATATATACTGTTCTGAAACTGAAAATTCTGCTAATGCCCTGAGAAGACCTGTTAAGAGGTATCGCTTATCTGCAGTTTTATAGTTATATGATTGATTTACTAAAGTATTGCTTCACTTGGTTCACTCATTAGTTTCCAATGTCAACGTTATGAATGAAGCTTCAAAGTTCAGATTTATTTGGTACAGCAAGGAGCCACACAACACTATCCCAGCATGGATGTGCAAACTCACCCAATTAATACTTTTTGAAATTGAACAAATCGTTTTAAACATTTTGCACCAGATTAACAAAATAGAATATAGTCATCTGTAACAGCCTACTACCATACTGTACCTACTGCATGTGGGAAGATTCCTACTGTAAATCTTGCTCAGGCTGAATCGGTCCAAATGTGTAGCTTTATCAGACAGTACTTCATAGCTTTATAGTGGATCAAATGGCATGTGTACAGTCTAAGCAAGACACCCATGTGTCTGTTACGAGAAAAAAAAACGTTGGAAAAACATGAACCTTTCAATGGTAAATGTACTTGTAATGTATATAGTGCTACCGACCACACTAAGCGCATTTACACCACATGCCAGCATTTACCCATTCACATTCATACACTGATGGCAGGGGTGCAATACAGCGGGCCAAACTGCTCATCAGGATCTAATCTAATTGCTCAATCACACACACACACACACCGATGGCTATGCTTTCGGGAGCCTCTGGTTCAAAATGAGACCAAGTTTCTATGTTGGAAAGGATGTTAGTTTTAGAAATGTGAGACTGGGTAAGGGTTGTTTTTAGCCTGGCTGACTGACAGAAATGTATTTCGCTACCAAAGCAGTTGTTGTTCACTTGCAGCCTGATACAGACAGATACACGCTCACACACACACATACATACATACCCGGACGTACACATTATCTCAACACTGGCGAACAGAGCCTTCAAAAAGCTAATAATCCTACCTTGCTGTAGAACATACTAAATACACCAACATAACAACAATGTATCGTTTGTTGAAAGAAGGACTCACTCGCAGTTGGTGAGTGTGGAGAGAGAGGCATCCATCTTCTCTATAGGAGGAACCTGACCATACAGTTTGATGGCTTTGGTCTCGCTCACTTTCTCCCCTGACTTCTCCTCCTGCACACACACGCACGCACGCACACGCACACACACACACACACACACACACACACACACACACACACACACATACATAGATCACAAAAAGATGTAATTACAACAACTATACTACGACCATTAAACTACACAACGCACTTTCAGTCACACATTCTACACACTTGTAAGAGCACACATAGGTCACACTGTCACACAGCATTGCATGGTATTCATATTATATTGTATGCCACTCACCCATTTGGCCAGTGCCTCTCTCACAGTCGTTGCTTTGGCCTGGGGACATAACAAGACATGCAGTAAGACAGGGACAGGCTACATTATACTGTGTTGACAAAAAGAGTAGCTCGTTTTGACAAGCTAGCAACAGCTCTACATTAAACACACGCTTGTTATTAAGCCGTAACGTCAGGCTTAGTAATATGATATACACTGTTTTTCATCAGTTTTATTTAAGTTAACGTGAGACTCTTCATTCTGAGTGAGCAGCTAACGTTAGTCCTCCTAACTAGATTCAACGGCAGGAATAATGGCAAACCACACCCAGACGTCCACACACGTTTCCGGCAGAGTTGACGTTAGCCCGTTATTTACCGTACGGTTAACTGACAATAAGGGTTAGCTAAGTAGCTAATTACAGTTAGCCCATATTAGCTAACAGCGACAACAATGTTGCATGTGAGGTCATTTACAGTTTTTCGACATGAAACTATTACCTGTTCGGGACGGTGGTCATGGTAAGGGTTGTAAAAGGTTGCTTAAAAAAACTACCGATATAGCAACGAAGAATGAAGCGATAACACAAACACTTACCATGTTGATGGTTGGTGTCTGCTCTGGTTGCTATGGCACTGACAGGCAGCCTGCAAGCTGCGCCTGCGCAGTGTAACTGTACTTTGTCACTACTCCTGTATATCATTTCTATTTACATATTTTCACATTCACTTGTTTCCTTTTTTTGTTTGTGTTTAATGGTTATGGTAATGTTTCCTTGCACTGTAACTGAGCTACTATTCTGCACCGATCAATTGCCACCAACACTGTTGCATGGCAATAATAAAAGTATTCATCTATTCTAGATAGAATAGTATAAAGTGGTTGTATCTGGTGTGAAAGAATCACCACCCTTTATCAACATGTTTAACTCACAGATGGTGTGGATTAAAGTTAGATTAGTTATGTTATCACACTTTTTAATGAGAAGGGGTGAAAATTAAAAAAGATAACCCCACTAGCCGGTCTGATATAAGATAAGATAAAATAAGATAAGATAAGATAAGACAAGATAAGATAGAACTTTATTTATCACAAGGGAAATTGTTGCGCAACAATTGCAATACACAGTAGGAGACAGTATAAGATTCTAGAATTTACAAAAATTTACAAATAGTGCAAAATGTTTTATACATATATATATATATATGTAGACAAATTTAAAAATAAGATGAGCTGAGCTGGGGTAAGGTGCAATATTCAACAAGGTGAGGTAAGGTGCAGTATTTGGCAAAAATAACAACATAAAAAAAAAGAGAGAATTACCAAACCAAACTAAGTATGAAGAGGGAAGTAAGCTACATATGAACCTAAATATAAAGAATGAAGATGATAAAGAAGAGAGGAGAAAGAGAGAGAGAGAGGACCTCAGGTCACTGTGTCTCCTCTGTCCATCTCACAACCTGAGGTGGATGTGTTGTAAAGTCTTATAGTCGCAGGGAGAAAGGACTTCCTGTGGCGCTCTGTGGTGCATCTTGGTGGTATAAGTTTATTTCAATTTGTGTTAACACAGTAACATGGAAATGCTCTCATCCACTGAATATAAAAGGTGCCTATTACTCAAACATGATTTGTGCCAATCATTTTCACTGTAATAATAATACATTGAATTATGTAATAACTTATTGTACACACATACTATATATGTTTTAGTACCATCATTTAAACACATTACAAGGAACTGGCACCAACAGTGCCAAATAGGATGAAGACATTTAACAACAAATAAAAATGGTTTTAAGAGTCAAATGTGCAAAGATATTGAAGGTAGTGTGTCACACACCATATTTATGGGGGCGAACACCTGTACAATATAGTGTAATACAATACAATAATAGCATATTTGTGAAGCTTAGATTTTTCAGGTTTTTGAGACTATGTTAGTCAGGTGTTGATTTAACTCAAAGGTGATTATCTTATCTTTTAACTGATGCTTGTTTTGTTGTTACTGGATTGAATCATTTTGCAAGGCCTACATACTGTATGTTTATGTTGAGGAACACCAGACAGCATGCGATTAAGCTGTCAACACCTGCTTCATTGCAGCTTCTGGTAATGTAGCATAATGCTATAATGCTACACATTTATACTGTCCAACCATCCTGTTCATTCTCAGTTTGTCATGAGTTCATCACGGTGTTTCCAACTCTTATTCCACCTTTGGTAATACCAAAGAAACACTGTGGTAGACACCAATGCACTTGAATATGTCCACCCTGCCCCTGAGCGCCGTGCAGCAATCTTTTTCATGAGAGTTTTATGACATACTATGACACTGAGCTTCATTTGTCCATCTGAAGTGGATCAGTGTTGGATCCTGTCCGTCCAGTAGGGGGCAGTAGCGGAGTAGTAGCTGAGTAGTAGTAACCAACCAACCAACCAACCATACCCGAATTGTTCCTCAGATGGGACAGGTCAACTAGGACATTGTACTGGAGGACAGTGGCGAGGGCAGAAAGGTGGTGCATGTAAGGAATAATAATGAGGATAGTGATCATGAGGAATTGCTTGGCTTCCCCGCTGGCTCACCCAAAGGACAACTTCCATAGCTGAAATACCAGAGCAGCAGGAGGAGAATGAAGGAGAAGATGCAAGCTTGATGGCATGCCGCATTTCTCGAAGGGGAGGGGAAGGGAGTGTGTTATTATTTTATTTGTAAAATAAATGTTAATTTCAAAACCCAGACTTACCTCCACTGTTCAGCAAGTAGGTTCCTGGCATCCATCGGAGTAATCCACCCCTCTTCCTTTTAAAGTGACGTAGGGAAACACCTATAGCCAATCGCTACCGTTTAATTAAAACATTAAATAAAAAAAATAGTGCCAGCGCAATATAACTTCCATTGGGGAGTTATCCTTTCCTTTACCTAAGTCTATCATGACATGCCCTGTTTGCATGCTTTTAGCTCATCTTTACCTCTATGTAATTACACTTAGTGCCAGTGGTGACTTCATTCTGTGGATAGAATTGTTTATTTCTACTTTATCATTTATGTATAGGTTTTTTTTTTTTTTTTTAGTTTGAAGTTTACTGATATATATGTTTTTTTTGGGAAGTACATGTTTATAGGGGATTACATTTCTTAATAAAGAGCTCTACACTGTACAATGATTTTCATTGTGTTGGTATCTAACGCACAAGTGTGTTTAATACGTCTTTCACTTGACGTATGACAGCAATGAAATACTTAACACAAGGTGCCAGCAGGTGGCAGTGCAAGCTAATTAATTTAAACGACTCACTGTATAGTGTGCTGTATGAGGGCACAGCAACTGTTTTGCAACATTACTATGTTACAAATCTATTACAGATAAGATGCTTGTCATGTACTTTGTTTTGAACCATAAACTTATTGTGAGTAATGCTCTTGTACATCTGTAAGCTCACACATTATGTGTTTTGGGTGCTGAGTGTAGATAAGTTGTTCACAATGAGTTTGGCTTCTTACTCCTTAAATGTACCAATGTCTTTAAAGGCCTACTAATAACAGGTTATGGCTAGTGACCCACCAATGGTCAGTGGTTCAATCCCTGGCCCTTGCAGTCTATACGTCAAAGTGTCCTTGAGCACGATACTGAACTCCAAATCGATGTGTGAGTGTCTGTGTATGGATGAAGGCTGACTTGTGTTGTAAAGTGCCTTGAGTGGTCGCCAAGACTAGAAAAGTGGTATAGAAACGCAATCCTTTTACTCCTTATTTCTTTTTTCAAATCTATTTAATAATGCTGCAACATAATGCTGTATAGGCTGTGATAATATGTGATGAACATGCAAGATGTGTAGGTTCAAGCTCCACCAAACACACACACACACACACACACGCACTGTGATGCACTGCCATCCACAGGGTCAGGTTTGACCTTGAATCATCACCATTTGATTGCTCCCACTCCAGCTTTTCCAGGAGGGAAACAAAGTCAAATCGGACTCTTTTTCCTTCTTCCTCTCTCCATTTTCACCACTCATTAAAGAAGAGTGATAGCTTACACACACACACACACACACACACACACACATCAGGTAAAACAGTTAACCCAGACCACAAACCTGGCAAATATGGGAGCAATTACGTAGAGGCCACATGGATCGACTCTTTGGTGAGGTCCTCTGAACATACATACATACATACTGTAGGTACAAAGGGTGCTGCACTTCCACATACACACACAAGTACAAACGTACCACTGTAGCACACATTTATTCAATCTTTTTTTTTTTTTTCGTCAGGAGATTAAAAACTATTTTGAAAGAGAGACCTCAGAACAAAAAACATTCACAAGAACGCAAACTGCAAAGCAGAAACAACACAACTACACAATGACAAGGAATAAAAATAATAAAAAATTACAAGAATAATGAAAAACAACAGATGATAAGACTTTATAATCTCCCAGTGGAACGCACGACTAGTGAGGGCCGTTTACACTTCATTCTATTAAGAAAGGTGCATGGTACCTAAAAACCAGTTCTGCTAACATTAGTGCGTGCATGAGGATTATAGGTAAAGTAGTAACTGGATCATGAACTGTAGTTGCTGTCATTTCTTTTAAAGCATAATGCACAATGACACGCATGGTTGAACTGCTGAAGTGATGACGTCATACATTTAAATTTCCTTAAATTTAGCTCCAGCACTATCAGATAGACATCGAGCGTAGGATATTTAGCCTCAGGGCTTGTAGTCCAGTAACAGGACTTCAAAAGTTATTAAAAAATGGTCTGATAAGAGAGGATTATGTGGACAGACTAATAAATGTTACATTTCAATACCATATGCCAGAACAAGGTCCAGGGTTTAAACAGTGAGTTGGTTCATGTACATTCTGACTGAACCCAATGAAATCTAATGAGATAAACGCAATATTAAGGTCATTATCGACGTCCGCATGAACATTAAAGTCACCTACAATAATTACTTTGTCTGTTTTAAGGACTAAACTCAATAAGAATTCTGCACATTCCGATAGAAATTCAGAATACGGAGCAGGAGGGCGGTACACAATAACAGATCTAATTGGCTGTATTGTTTTCCATGTTGGGTTTGAAAGCGTAAGAACAAGGCTTTCAAAAGAGTTATAGTTTAGTTTAGGTTCAGGCGGAGTGGATTCATTTAGACTGACATCTTCATGTCTCAGCCAGGTTTCAGACAAAATCAGTCTGACAAAATAAACCAATCTGATTATCTGACAATAAATCATTTACTAGTCCAGCTTTAGATGACAAAGATCTGATGTTTAGGAGTTCACATTTAATTCTTCTATTTAGTTCCTTTTGCATTTTCATTAGGTTTTTATGTATAATTCCTCTTCTGTTATAACAGACTGTTCTATGTTGTAAAATTAGGTGTTGTGTGTACCTCTTGAGTTCATGTAGTGCAGGTAATGGTTGGTGGATCATGTTTTTGGTCTTGGGATGTTATGTGGTAACTTGAGAAGAAAAATGGCAGCATTTTTTTTGCCGGACACGCTATATCATCTAGCGTCCCTTTGATCCTTTGATTAAGTTCACACAGTTAGGAATTGGACATCTTCATACTGTAACCGAGCATCCTCAGTAGAGGAGAAACATCTCCCACTCGTTGTCCTGCTCAGGCAGCCTCATATCTGCTCAGGTAACAACCGGATCGCCAATGCTGTCTTAAGCTAAATTCCAGCAACCTATTCCTGAATGCCTTCAGTAGCTGGATGCTTCAGCTTCAGCCTCATAATCCCTCCACACCTGAAGTGAAGTGTGACACATTTGAAAAGTCTTGTCATTGTTTCAGTGCTTGTACACCACAGCTATCATGGCTTTCCGGTCAGACAGGCTTCTTATTTACTAGTTTTGAGGTACTTGTCTACTGTAACAATGTTTTCATTCTCTCTGCGTCCCGTCAGAGAGGAAACATTTACCGTACATTCTGTAAATGCGGCTGGCCTTGATTTACCTCTACCACGAAGGGTGTCAGGCTTTCATTGAAGCAGGCATTAGGCAGTATGGATGGACCCAAATTCAAATCCGTTATTTGGGAAAGCACATATAATGCGTTTGAAACAGATATTTCTTCCACCAGAAGTTGTTCGTTATTATTCGGGGAAAAAAAAGTCATGATTAACATGTCTGTGCGGCAGTTATTTCTCAAATCAATTCATATCAGTGTGGATGGCCACAAGTTAAAAATGTGCATTCTGTTTGCTACATAGGACTTTGATTTGACTAACTAGTTGTTTCATTTACTACAGAATAATGAAAAGTGAACACTATATTCTATATTTGCCCCCAGACCCCCACCAAGTTGACTTATCGATCTCCATCTACACACGCACCTGCAGCTGCACACAAATACACACACGCACTTGCACCTGCACACGTACACACACATGCACTTGCACCTGCACACGCTCCTACAGCGCCTACATACACACACCTACAGCCCCTACACACACACACACACACACACACACACACACACACATTGAGGTAGCGTTTGCTCCCGAATCCAAGTTATTGTGTTTCTGAATGTCATGTTTGACATTTCTGTACATGTGCCAGTTTTGCCATCTTGGCTAATTCTCAGATAGATCGGCATAGATAGGCAGTCCTCATAAGTATTATACAATCCACTCTTGCCACAGATGTAGTGTCTATATTATCAGTTGCTTTCTGCATTATAAAAGCACTAAGGCGGGGAAGAGAAGCCATGCAAAACAAAGCAAATGTCGGTAAATTTGATAAGATTGTGCCGGGGTGAATGTGGATTTGGCTATGAGCTTTCCAGTACCCCTCGCCCGGGCCGACTTTCTCTGCGTGTTATCACCATTCCTATCTGTATTAAAGAGTTTATGATAAAATAAATGACAGCTTTACTAGAACACAACGTTGTTTACAAGAGCACAACGTTTTTTTTTTTTTTATAGATCTAGGCTCATAATTTTACCTTTATTAATTTTCTCCAAATCTTCCCCATGGCCTCGGGCTGCCTTTGATCAGAGCATTGAAATACCTGCATCAGTTCCTTAGTAGGGGTTTGCTGGCTGTAAAGTTTAAATGATATTTTGTCAGACTATGACTCTGACTGGCACTCAGTTTAACTGCCAGCAACCACTGCAATGTTATGGGACAGTTAAGAGAAAAAGCGCATGAGCTCACATACAAAATGTACGGTAAAAAGAATATTCAACACTTAAATATGTAATCATTTGAATTTTCCTTCAAATAATACATCACTACATTGAGAAGAAGAGGTAATAATAATAATAATCGTCAAGTAAGAATTCTGGACTTCTCAGTTCATGTGCAACAGCTGCACGCACAGCGGCAAAGTCTGTCCTCCTGGTTAGGCCTGCGTTCTTTAGCCTCCTCTTCAAGGAGCTCAGACTTTGAAGTCGATCGGATTAAATCTCTAGGAGGAGTTTGTTAAAGTACAGCGCACTCAAATGTAAAAAAAAACAAAAAACGCTGTAAAATTCAAAATGGCCGACTTCCTATTGGGTTTACGATATACCTCCATTACACTTTTTTTGTAAGTCTCCACATGTCGCATATACCAAACTAATTTCATATATGTAGGTACAACCCACGTCAGAGGCTGCGTTCAAGGTGGCGCTGTTGAGACATTTTGGCACGCTCATGCGCAAGGCCCATATTTTACGTACATTTTCACCATGCTCGAATTTTGTCCATTTTGAAGTGTATTTCAATGAAAGAATAATAATACTTAAAAGGTACAGCATCGATGAACGGGCCCCTCGCACATCCACGCACGTCGGGACTACTGGCAGGTTTCCGGCACAATTCCACAGGAATGCTGGGCTGAGTCTATGACAAACAGTTCATGAGTTTAAGTAAGGGGGTGAAGCATAAGTGTAGGGGGCGGGTCTAATCGTCACAAAACTTTAAACTACACACTTTTATTCACAAGATATGTATTAGAGATATATTTTCTCTCAATTGTTGCCTACATTAAACCAAAAACAATCCTTCTCTTATAGTGCCACAGGAAAAGTGAATTAACTAGTGTAGTAATTTTATCCCAAAATTGGAAATTAGTTCATGTAAGGATCTGACATGATTGAATATGATCACCTATGACCTATGATAACACATTCAGTCATGTCCACAAAACCTACTGGGAGTATAACTTGCCTGTCCCAATGTGTTCCGAAAGTAACTATTCATTTATAGCCAGCTAACAAAAGGTTAGCCTGTTTCATGAATATTTCTGTGTATTTCATCACTTTATTTGAATTGACAGGCTAATAATAAGGCTAGGTTAGCAGCAGATATGCAATAAAATCGGAATCATGTGATCACAATGTTAAAATAAGCCAAAAAACGTCCATTTTAGGTCATTTTCCAACAGCACTGACAGAGGGCCGACTTCAACAACTTCATAATCCACAAACAACA
>CALSBV010011913.1:3301757-3313474 GCA_943590825.1 Bovichtus diacanthus
CAATCAATCAATCAATCAATCAATCAATCAATCAATCAATCAATCAATCAAACAATCAATCAATCAATCAATCAATATATATAGTACAATATCACCAATTACACATATGCCTCAGGGGGCTTTACAGACTGTACAGCATACAACCCTCTGTCCTTAGTTCCACAAGGAAAAACTCCCCGAAAGAAACCCTACAATTAAAGGGGGAACAATGGAAGAAACCTCAGGGAGAGACTGAGGAGGATCCTCTCCCAGGACGCACAGACTGTAATGGATGTTGTGCGTACTACACCACTGTACAGTCTCAGGTGGACTTGATCGGGACATCCGTATGTAAGATATTTACTTTCTCGTGTTGGCTCTGTTTTGATATGTTTGATGGGATCAGTAACAGTATGATCATTTAAAATTCTGACTTCTGGATTAGACTATGGGCCAGTTTCTTGCTTGAACTTCAGGTTATGCTTGGGACAAAGCTGAACACTAGCTGAAAGCTACAAAGACTGGACAAACCCCTCATAAATATCGTTTCCACTAACTTGCACAGATTCTTTGACACACTGAAGCACTGGTCAGTAACCACTGGAGCTCTGGTGGTAGACGACCCCGCAAATCCTGGGGGAGCGTCAACTCTTCCATGTACTTATACCAAAACAAACCTGGAGGAAAACCAGCAGCTTGCACTGTTTATATCGGGGGTGCTAGTCCTTAACATTGTGGTAGCCATTGTGGTAGATCGTGTGCCGTTCAAAAAAATGTATCCTAGAAGATCAGATTTGTCAAATTTTCATCCTTCTTCCGTACAGCTTATTTCACTTGATTGGCAAAGACAGCAACTAGTCTGAAATAAACGTATTATGGTCTCACGCAGCTTTTTTAGTCAGACCTGCGCAGAAAAACAGAATGCAAACCTACCTGATGGTAAACTTGCTCAGTTACTCAGTCGCTCTCCCTGAAGTGAAGTCTTCCATTTTTTCCAGTTAATTGCAGAGTTTTTCCTAGTGCACCGCAAGGGTCAAAAGACAGAGCCCGCAAATCCGTCGTTGTATGCTGCACAGACTGTGAAGCCCCCTGAGACAAATGTGTAATTTGTGATATTGGACTATATAAATAACATTTGATTGATTAATTGTTAAACCTTAGTGAGCTAACCTAATTAATTCATGGCAACCTAGCATCACAATTTCAATTGTGAATATAAAATGAGTGTGTGACCAAGTGAGTGGCCAAAGAAGTGCTCAGTTATCCCGAAGCACAGTTAATGTGATGTGATAGCTGATAGTTTGACTGCGAGTCGAGGCACAGCACAATTGTGCTTTTTCATTTTAAATTTTCGCGATGTTACCAATACAAGAACAAGCATTTTTTGGACTTTCAAAGACCCGATGTCTAAGTTGGAGTCAATCACCACCGATTGAGCACCTGTTCTATTGTGACTATGACCTGTAAACCTTTACCCCGTCGTGTTAAACGTGAAAATATGCTGCAGGCTCTACTATCTCTGTCTGTCTGCCCACTGAGGAAACCGGCTGAGCGACTCGCGTTCTTCAGAGGCAGACCACGAAATTAGCTAAATGAAAAGACAAAAGTCGACCAAAGAAGCAACAACCGACGATGTACTCAGCTGTTTCCGTCAGCTGTTAGTCACATTCAACGTCCAAAATGGTCCAAACTGAAGCACCGGTGAGTCCAAAACGGTCTAAACTGAAGCATCGGTGAGTGAGGAGTCAGCAATGACGGTATACAACAGTCAACTAAATCGTTTTTTCAAAAGTTGTAAATCACTGCCACCACGAGAAGTCCTTGAGCATAAATGAGCACAGAAAATATTAGGCTGGTTGGTCCAGTAGTATGCGATATTTGCCGTGGACAGACACAGAGATGCTCAAACACACATGCACACACACACATTTAGGCACACAGGACTGAACGCAAGACCTCCTTCCAAAAATATGGCATTATGCCCTTTATTAATATTCATGAAAACATGACTTCTAGCTAATCAGTTTTTAAAAACCACACTGGACTTGGAACCCTTCAATGTTACAGTTTGTCGGTGTTACAGTTTTACCGTTACAGCGTTATTATTATTACTGCATCAAAATCTTTAATGTGCGCCACTCGGCAAAAGCTTTGTTCGTAATGTCTGATTGAGAGGGGTTTAGGTTTGGAGCGTGTGCGTATGTGTGGCTGAGCTAACTGTCTGACTTGCATATTGTAGTCTGCTGAGGGTGAGCACGTGAGACTGACTTTTCACTCTCCTACACAAACGCCAGCAGGTCATACTTCCTGCTGATCATTGGTGTGTTTACGACTTTCCCCAATAGTATGCAATCTCTTATTTGGTCACAGTGCGTCATTACCTTCTGTGTGGAAACATGTCTGAGGGGAATAGTTCCAGATCTCCGAGGTTGTCTGAAACTTACCGGCTTGTGTTTTGCAGCCCAAAGATCAGGTTAGAACAGGTATCTGAACATTTGACTCTTTTCTTCTTTTCGCAGGGCATTGATGCATTGCATTTTCCTATTAGCATATCAGCGAACAATGTTGTTTTAAAATCCTCATTGCAGAAAGAAAGAACAAAAAGGATGTTTGCGTTAAACCTCTGCATCAAGCTCCAGTCGTTGATAAAATGTCGGAGAATGAAGAGTTTTGCTCGCATACAGCCGTCATCACTCGGAAGAGAGTCTTTTGAAGTTCTCCCCCCTCTCACTCCCCTCCTCCAAGCGCTTGTTTAAATACAGATGAGCATGTCTCAGAGGTCCCACGCTGTCGTTACACGGGCCTTTTCAGCCGCGCTTAATTGCATAATGCGCACACACCAGCTGTCTGAGGAATTCACAACCTAACTTCAAAGCCCGCTCTTCATATATAACGGCGTCGTTTTGCTTTTCTCCTCTGTGCGCTGTCTTTCCTTCATCCATCTTTTCTCTCTGCGTTTTTTCAGAATACGAGGAGTGGAGTGACTGGGCGCCCTGCAGCGTCACCTGTGGACACGGCACCCAGAAACGCACCCGCTCCTGCGGCTACGCATGCACTGCGACTGAGTCACGCACGTGTGACCCGGAGAACTGTGCCAGTAAGAAGTACTCTGTGATGTGCAAGATCAATTATTAAGCACATTTTTAATAGCAAAAGTAACATAACAAATGTTTTAAACTCAGTCATCAATGATAAATCGAACAGCCGTGTGGCTGCGATGGTCCATGTCACGTAAATGTCGCTGTCTCCATGTTCATAAAACAGGTGCTTGAATGTCAACACCCGATCTCGGATAATCAAAAACCACGTTCGTTGTCCGCCTGTGTTTTCGACTGTGTCCATCCCTTGTCGCGGCTTCAAACCTTGAGAAATCACACAGCTGTCTGGAGTTACTGTGACTTGATCAAATTGGTATCTATGTTGAGCAAAGCCAATGAGTCTTTCGCGGCAGACAAGCAGGCCTCTAATTGAATAATTAGGGGACGATCAATCTGCCTTCAAAGGAATCACCGGCGTGAATAATAAAAAAAATAATGAAAGAGAGAAGAGCAGAGGGCCAAGAACAGAGAGTACTCCATGTTACACATCAGAAAAAAAAGTTGATGTGGTATTAATATAGGAAGCAAACTGTTCTTTAAATAAGACTTTTATCACACGAGAGCCAGGCAAGAGTCACCTAATTGGTCTAGGAGTATACAGCGAATAGGAACACTGCTAACTAGTAAACAGTGCATGTTAAATACAATATTATAATAATAATCAGCTTTGCAAAGGTTTTACAAGGAAGGAAATTCAACACATTTGTTGGACCTCAAAGATACAAACACCATTGAATGTAACTTGGTCTGAAAACAAACATTCTTAACTTTATTGCACAGTTGTAATTTTTATGTACGCTTCACAAACTACTAATGGAGGCCCACCCCGGCTCCCCAAGGTTTGGGCCGAGGAGTGGTTACACCCCCTCAAACGAAGAAATAAGAAACGCCCTGCATTAAAGCAAAACAATGTTGGGTACTGCTAAGACATGAAACTCAATCCAAGAAGTCCAATTTGAGTAATACATTTAGGATTTTGAAAGTTTATCAGAGTTTTATAAGAGAAAGTTGAACCAGGTTCAATTTCTCAGTTTTTTTGCAGGTTGTCTTTTTTGGCACCCCCACCCCATCTGAATAATTAGATGGCCTGAATTTTTTTCACACAGAGCTAGTCTCTCTGAATACCACCTGAGACTGGTCGGGTTCTGCCCCCCCAGCATCTCTGCATTGTTTTACAACTAGGACGACCACAACGAAACACTAAAATGATAGAAATAAGTTGGGAGCTCACCTTCATCCAGGTATCCACAATCTTTTTAAAGCACCGACAGAAAATGTCAGTTTAGTGGAGGAGAATAAAACCAAACCTAAAATACAGACACTCAAGGTATTCAATAAAATTTTTTGTATTTCTATTTTGTTCCTTAAGCTGCCTTCACATGACAGGAAATTTTCTTAGCACTTGCTGAGAGGTCGGGCGCAGAGCCTCGCAGTGAAGGCAGCTAGTTAGTTTTGTTTCTATGGTTACCTCCGATGCTTTTCCACAGGAACAGCTTTAATGTGTAGGTTCAAATGCTAGTGTGTGTGCATATGTTTGACAAGATACAATTAAAGGACCTTAAGACAAGTTTATTTTTTACCCTCTGTCATGCAGACGCTGCCATTTCAGTGACTGAGCTCACACCCATGCTGACGACCAGCAGCACAGACCTGGACACGAGTACGTATGGAGTGTGGGGGTGTATTCTATTGTCCCATGCATCCACACCATCGTCGACAGGTTACACTCCATGTTTCATAAACATGCCGACACCCATTGAAAACACTGACGTTCCGCTCAGTGGTGGCTAACAAACTCTGGTTTTGATATTTAGAAAAATCTCCCTGCGCAGCATGTTGAGAGCTGAGTCTGTCAAAGACACGACGAAACACCGACCGTGCCTCCCAGAAATGTTTGAATTGCTTTTTAGTTTCCATTTTATTGCTCCCCTGCTGCTAAGCACCAGCCAGAGAACATGATAGTTCTTTTCACTCTGCAAAACATAACTAGGGATACAGCAGGAAGGGAGAACATGATCCAGTGTTTGACATTTTCCCTCTCAACCCCACATCTACTATAGGCAGCAAATATAGAATGTAGCTTTTAACTTGGCCAATGCCAAAAACCTTTTCATTCTTGTTTTTCTTCAAAGCCCTTTTTTTATTCAATAACTCCTTAATGTTTTAGAACTGGACTGTGGGCTTCAAAAAATCTGTATCAAGCTGGCACTCCAATTTTGGTCTTTTTTGGACTCAAAATGTAAAACTCTTGGCGTGAGCCGAATAGCAGAGTGACCGTGAGAACTGTACCTGCGTGAATATTGCTGCAGGTCACCAGCAGTCAGAGGGAAGACAAGCAGCTGCCAAAGCGTGAATGTAGCAGCCAATGCAAGTGCAACCTCAGTGCTGAATTAATGCCATGCCAGTCCTCACCCTGAAGGGACACGTTTCCACAAAGCCCTCCCCTTTCTTTCCACTTTTTAGCAGCTGCTTTCATTGAGGAGAGAGGCCTTTGCTTCAATGCAGAATGAGGACAGGACGGATGTTTCTGGAGCTTATTGAGCTTGCTTTCTCTCTCTTTCCCCAATCAGTGAATTTAAAGCAGCTTAAACATATCCAGCCCCGTGACTCAAGCTATACAAAATATTATCAGGTGTAGGATGAAGACTTTGACATATAATTCTATTCATCAAAATGTATTTACTAATTTCTGGTGTCCCTTTAGTGCATTGTATATATTCCCTGACCTGTAAGTGTACAACTTGACTCTTTCAATATTTCCCATCCTCTGCCTCTTCATACCATATTTCCCATCCTCTGCCTCTTCATAAATTAAGTCCTAACAGTCATTTTATTACATCTAGCTGCAACCTTTAAATTGATTTGTTTTACCTTATCCGAACAAATCCATAAACTATTTAGCTGCAGGAATACACTCAGAAACTAAACTGCCGCTAATGCCATAGTCCACTATCTCAGCGCACGCACGTGCACGGCCCTCTACAGTATCTAACTACAACAAGGACCACCATGGAATTAAGTCCTGTGTTATCCTAGATGTTCTTTTAACTGTGCATACATTGGTGTTGTAATCAACTGTCTTTTAAAAATGAATTGTCAAATAAACAAAGCAAAACAAAAACAAAACTAGAAACTGAAAGTTACTTTACTTTTTGTTGCTATTAAGCTAATTACAATTAGAGTTCCCTGAAAGGATTCCTGAAGCCCTGTAAAAGTTCCTGCAGGGGAAATGGGTGTTTGGGTTACTTTGTTTCTGCCATACCCTCGTCGGTTCCAGTTGCAATTATCTAAATTAGGTTTCACATTGTACCATTTTGAACTGAAACGATATATGATGCACTTTGCATTTCATAACTTGCTGCATGAATATGGTCCTTTATCAAAACAAACCTTTCTATATATAACTGGTTACTGTATTTCAATGAATTGTAAAATGTTAAGAGTCTTTGTGATTAATTCAAACTTTTTGCAATCATCCAACCCCCCCAACCTAGATGTAGACAGCTGTGAGAAGTGGCTAAGCTGCAAGAATGACTTCCTCCAGAACTACCTGCACCAAGTGCTTACAGAGCTCCCCAGCTGCCCATGCTCCTACCCCTCTGAGGCTGTTTACAGTGCCCTCAACATCCAGGATGGAAAACTTCGCAAGACGTATCGCTGGAGGGACGCGAGCGGACCCAAAGAACGCCTGGACATCTACAAACCTTCCGCCAGATTCTGCATCCGCTCAATGCTGTCGTATGATAGCACAACGTTGGCAGCACAGCACTGCTGCTACGATGATCAGATGAGACTTCTAACGCGAGGGAAAGGAGCTGGAGCGCCAAATTTGATCAGTACTGAGTTCTCACCAGAGCTGCATTACAAGGTGGATGTCCTGCCCTGGATCCTGTGCAAGGGCGACTGGAGCCGGTTTCACTCAGTAAGACCTCCCAACAATGGGCTGGACTGTGTAGATAACCCCCCTGAACAAGTGTTTCAGATGGAACTTAAAGAGGCCAGGGAGTACTGACAGTGTGGGGTTGTGGAGTCACAACAAGCAGGTGTGTAACATGGAGACGTTAACGGTAGCTTGTAACTTGAATCCCCATTTCTCGTGTTTACCGACTCCATCCTGCACAAGCACAGCAAAACTGAACTGCAATGTTAATACAGCGTTTCTGTGGCCATGCAGCAGCACCTGCCAGCTGAAGTACTTTGGTGCAGTTGCAAGCTTCGTTGTTGCAATCTCATGGCCTCCTGCATCAACCGACACTTTGCTGGTTATCTTCAAACTATATGAAAATATGAATGGAAGACGTGGACAATCATTTTATACTCATATGTAGTCTGTCTGTTCACAGAAACAAGAATGAAATAACAATGAAATTCAATGCTGAAGTGTTGAAAAGCATGTTCTATTAGGACACTTATCAGCTAATCCCTGTATGTTGCTGCTACTATGTTGGAATGTGCTGAGCTGTGCTGAATGTCTCAGATGAGTGTGTACAGTATCTGTGTGAGTGTGTATAGAGGATGAACTTATTTATTGGCTCCTGAACTATTTTAATCAGATCTAGTGTCCCGCAAAAAAAATTCCTGTCTAGCTGGTAAGCAGCGAATAAAGTCAAATGGACCTTTGGATAATACATGCTCTACTTCTTCATCTTCACAAAATAATCAGACAGAATTATTGCCAGAGCATGTCTAGGGTTTTTCCTCCTGTCAACATCTGCCTGATGTCATGATTTGCAACACAATGCATGCACCCACAGCAGGAAAACATGTATATGTTCCATAAGATTCAGAGAAAAAATGTCAGGTGGGAGTAACCCCATCTGAATTGACACTCATGTTGTACAGTATATGGTATAATTTCCTCTGGCCGCCGGTCCAAGTCTCCGAACAGACCAAGTACGGAATGTAGACTGGTACCAGTTCGCCTCCTGGGCACCAGACCCCCACACTGGCTCCTTGGGCACCATGTAGTAGCTGCCCACTGCTCCTAATACTAGGATGGGTTAGATGAAGAGTCCAAATATCACTGTGTGTGCTGTGCTGTGTAAACCTCTGACGATTAAAAGAGGATTCTAAATCCTCCATTTCCACTGAACAGCATTTCTACAGCATTCATGCTAAATTGAGGACATTTGAATTTACACTTTAAAATCATTTTCAAGTTTGCCAAATAAAATATGTTTACATCTCTTCACCCCGTTGAACACAGATCACATCCGTGCTTCTACAATCACAGCTTCTACTGGTCTGCGTGGAGCGGGACGTGTGGGGAAGGCATGAAGCTCCAGCAGTGTTACACCCCCCATGTCACTGACATAGTGTTGTGTGCCTGTTCTCGGATGACTGCATGAGTAAAGAGAGCCATAGTTAAACTGAAACTTCCAGGCTCTGTTTCCAAACTAAATGACATTCAAAAAGATATCCAGCCCTGGTACATAACCATACTCAACAAATGTGATGTGCTTCATTCAGTCTGACCTGACAGGTCTGGTCATTCTTTCAAAAATGAACAATAGCATTGTTAATTTATTATTTGTTGTTATTTGTTTTAGTAGCCATTGACAAACATTTCCCTGAAGCCCTAGACCAGGCCTAATCAACTGGCAGCGCACAGGCAAACTCAGGCCCGCCAACAAATTCAGACCAGCCCGCTGATCGATCCTGTTTACAAATAAATACAATTTAAAACCTGAAGAAAGAAAGAAATCCTGCCACTAACGGACATCACAACTTGCATCATTAATGAAGAAAGCCCACCTTTGCATGCGCTTGTAGCTGTAGCTAGCAGCAACGGCACCTTGCAGGTATCCGGTGTTGACTTTGGATAAAAGTTGGCACAATGTCAATATCAACCCTGAAGAAACTGAAAGTTGATGTCAAAAATGGTCAATTTAACGGCAACTGGACTGAGAATTATGTGTACATTCAAATCGCTGAGACTCTAAAGAAAGAGATTTTTGAGTGAATCACAAATTTCCTTTTTTATTCCTGTTAATTCATGTTTATGTATTCACAGACATATCCATATAAGAATTCTATCATTTGTGTGTAACCTCGCCTGGTAAGTTGTCGTGCTTATGGATATGTAAACCATACGTTTTTAAATGATTGATCACATAATAACGAGTTTCACTAATGTTTGATGTCATTCAACAGCTGGCTCAGGTTTGCCCTGGACTAGCCCCTAGTTACGCTGCTATAGGCTTAGACTGTCGGGGGACTCACTCCTCTCCTCTTCCCTATCTTTCTCGTTCTCCTCCTCTCCCTCTCTATTTGATATGCATTCATGTCCCTTAAATGCATGTTACTAACTCACCATCCGGGGCATCATCCCCGGAGTTTATGTGTCCCTTATCTGGCAGGTTGCCACTATTAAAGATTACTTTTGGACCGCGAATCGTGGCTGCACCTGTTGCCCTGGTCCTGCCTGACACCAGGAAGCCTTGACATCCCTCTGGATCCATCTTTTTTTTTATATATACCATCGTATCATGTTTTCTGTCGCATAGATTGTCCATGTTGTATTTTTAACTATGCCGTTTGCTCTGTACACACGTCACCTATTGCACGTCTGTCCATCCTGGGAGAGGGATCCCTCCTCAGTTGCTCTCCCTGAGGTTTCTTCCATATTTCCCCCACTAATTGTGGGGTATCTTTTAGGGAGTTTTTCCTTGTGCGATGTGAGGGTCTAAGGACAGAGGGTGTTGTACTTTGTACAGGCTGTAAAGCCCACTGAGACAAATGTATAATTTGTGATATTGGGCTATATAAATAAACTTGACTTGACTTGACTTGACTTGAAACCACTCAGGTTTCAAATATGGGAGGATTCATTTTAAGAAAGGAAAGTTTATTAAGGATAAAAAGTTAATCGGAAGAAGACGGGGGGGGGGGGGGGGGGCAGGAGCGCATCATATATATATATTATATAATATATATTATATATATATTATATAATATATAATATATATTATAATATATATGATATATATTATGTATATATTATAATATATATGATATATATATTATATCATATATATTATGTATATATTATATAATATATATTATATATATATTATATAATATATATTATATATATATTATATAATATATATTATATATATATTATATAATATATAATATATATTATAATATATATGATATATATTATGTATATATTATAATATATATGATATATATATTATATCATATATATTATGTATATATTATATAATATATATTATATATATATTATATAATATATTTTATATATATATTATATAATATATTTTATATATATATTATATAATATATATTATATATATTTTATATAATATATATTATATATATTTTATATAATTATATAGTATAATTATATAATAATATAATATATATTATATATTTAATTTACTAATTATATATATATATATATATATATATATTTAATAAGTGCCAAACTGAGTTAGCCTGGCCTTAGCCTATAATAACATAGCTTAATCTTCCAAACAACGATAAACTATTAAATTACAATTCAGCATTTTTGAACAAGACCAATTAGCCTACAACTACCAACAGTGACGCCCCTCAGGACCTTAGCCAATATGTTGTCCCATATTGTCAACATTAGAAAAATAAAAGCTTAAATCCTTGGGGAGCTTCGTCAGCATAAATGACTGTTATTTCCACTAATCTGTATTATCTATCTGCATATCGACAAACACGTTGAAAACTTTGCAGTGGGTTGTAGGTCAACATGACAGCCCTTTATTTAAAGTAGAAGTAGTAGAAGTACCTGAAAGAGGCTCACCAGGTAATTCCCTGTGGAAGGGTTGACACATGACAAGCAGTGTGTAAATCCTGGTTCAACAATCGGTATATACATGTACCGGTAACAACACCCAAATATGTTTTTGTTGAAAATTGCAAATACTTTGAAATACATATATATTTGTGGATTTTTTTTGCATCAACCTTATTTTATTATATGTGATTTTATTAATTTATATATAAATAACAAAATACATTTCTGAATCTTTCTGAGTCATTAAAGTAGAGACTGCTTTTGCAGCCATGCTATACTTTTTTGTTCAAGTACCTTGAATTAGTTATGGGTCATAGTGAAAAACGGTATACGAGGAAGACATCTTTGTTTGTAATCCTAGAAACTGAACAGAAGATTCCCTTCTTTTATTACAGTAACATTACATTTAATTATGTATTTTGTAATCAAGGACTTTATGCACTTCCCAAATAGGACTTCACTAACATTTTGTTCATCTCTGATTTTGCCTTTCTTCCTGAATGAGTGGTTTTAAAATCAACGAGTCAGTGACCAAGTGTCTACCAAGCTCTTTGAAACTATTATCACACTGTCATCTCCAGTGTGATCCAGGCGACCTCGGATCAAGGTTACCTTGTTGATTTAAACTCGTCCTTATCCCCTTTGGTATTAGTGCTTGTTTTGGGCTCAGTTGAAGAGCTGTTGAAACACTCATCTTGAGGGTTCTTTGAGCTTGCAGAGATTCTCTGGATGTAGGGGGTGTAAAAGGAAAGGTGAGAAGTGAGACAGTGTTGACGGAGTAAATTAGACTGATTAGTGTGTGTGTGTGTGTGTGTGTGTGTGTGTGTGTGTGTGTGTGTGTG
>CALSBV010011913.1:3313484-3348162 GCA_943590825.1 Bovichtus diacanthus
GTGTGTGTGTGTGTGTGTGTGTGTGTGTGTGTGTGTGTGTGTGTGTGAGAGAGAGAGAGATAGACAGAGAAAGACTTGGACTGAAATAACAAATATTTAGTTGACAAAAAACTGCAATTTTCCTTTATTTTCACTGCTTTATGTATTTCTTGACAGTAAATGAAATAGAAGAAGGGAAGAAGAATGTGTGAGGAGGAGCCACAGGAAGTTGATGATAGAGCCCCCCCCAACCCTCCACTTTGCCTCATGTATGTGTGTGTATGGGTTGCTCACAATAGAGGCGAAACAGAGGGACTCTGTTCTGAGGCCTGTTGCTCAACTACGTTGGGGCGAAGACACTGACAGCATGTTGTTTTAAGAACAGGACACAGGAATCCCCTCTTGGCTGTCAATCGGTTGTCTTTCATTATCACACATTGAAAAGAAAAAAACAAAAGAAAAAAAACCTTGGTAACAATGTAACTCGTACATAGATTGTTTCCGTTTCTCACACGTGCATATACTGTGGAGTACATTTTAGCACACACACACACACACACACACACACACACGCACATCTGCTTACAGTGTGACCAGTTCAGCAGGCTGCCAACCACCAAACGGTTCAATAACACTGGAAATCAGCTGTGCTTAACCTTAATCCTGTTCAAACAGAACAAAGATCAAACAATTCTGGGAGATTCTGAGGAAACTGAAACTGAAACTGAAAGGACTGCGTATTTGTTAATGTCCTGTTCTCTGTTGGTGTCTGCACGATAGTTACTTAAACACTACATACTTTATACTTTATTTTTTTCCACTTTATCATGAGCTACAATAATCTATCACTGTTCAATTGTGTTTGTCCGGGTCTGAGTTTGATCCACATTTTATTATGCCGAGTTGAGTGTTACCATGTCAGTGCTGTACCATGTGTGCCTCCTGTCAATCGCCTGACCCACATGAAAATGGAAATCTTCTCCAGGACAAATTAACCTCTGAAAAACATGCTACCATAGCAACAGCGTCATCACACCCTTCTTTATCTTTCCTCTGCTCAGTTGATCATCCTCACATTCGTATTTTGCAGATGAGTAGCGTAGGGGGATAAAGGGATGACCCTCATTTGAAATAAAACCACAGAGTTTCCGTTCAGAGTCCTGTCTTTTGGTAGGCTTGCGATATAATACCTGCCCTCCTTCAGTGGCCAATTTACAGATGGGATCCATCCTCTAGTCAGTGCCAGGAATCAAAACACACAGCTTTACTACTATACTCCGACTTGTTTCCACAAGAAGAGAAGCTGGCACCCTGTGGCAATGACCAACTGACTGCTAACAGTCTGTATCTTATTAGGGGGGATTTGCGAGGGGGTGAAGGCTGGTGTAATGGATCCCTGTGTTAGTGCAGGTCATCTTCCAGCTGGTCCAGCTGAACAAACCCTGGGATTTCTACGCATTAGCAAGTCCAGGACCCAGTGGATCGTCCAATCAGCCTCAGGTTTCGTGCAGAATCCCTGCTCTGAGCTGACACACTGGGTGGGACCAGGAACGTAATGAATGAACTAAATGTTTGTTCAGAAGTGCTTTAATAGGGTGAATCCAGGTACAAGACATTACCCTTGTTCCTTTACTTCATATGTGCTTATGCTTTTACATGTTTTAATCCATTTACTAAACACCACATATATGTTAACATAACAGCATAAAGCATGTACATCTGTTGTTGTCCTTCCAGGTAGCTCAAACAGAGCGCAACAATTCTATTTTAAGTGTACAGCAGCTGCTATTTGCTCGTCCTGACAATTGCAATGTAAAAAACTTAATTAGCACAAAAGCACACTACATTTAATGCATGACATCGG
Source organism: Bovichtus diacanthus (assembly GCA_943590825.1). Classification (NCBI taxonomy): domain Eukaryota; kingdom Metazoa; phylum Chordata; class Actinopteri; order Perciformes; family Bovichtidae; genus Bovichtus; species Bovichtus diacanthus. Next base: position 3,315,328 of record CALSBV010011913.1, read on the forward strand.
AACAGATTTCTAGTAAGACGTAATGAAAATTTGACAGAGACAAGCATAGCTGAAAAGACTTTTCATATATAATAAATGTATCATATTAATAAAGGCCCTGAATGAGTTCATATTGACCATGATGCAATGAACAAGGTCACAATAGGCCTGAAATGACACTTCTGTGGAGGCAGCAAATACTAGATGAATATGTAAAGGAGAGGGATGAAAGATGTGTGCCAAATACCAGAACAAAATGAGGTCTTACCCCCAAAATAGAAGTTAAACTTTGTAGGCTGGATTTGTTTACTTATGTTGATCATTGAGGCATCAGTATTACAACCCCGACATTTGAACGCTACACAGGGGGAGTTTTGCCAAAAAAAAAAAAAGCAGTGGGATTAATAATAACGTGAATAATAACGTGCACCCAGCATGTTACTAATTTACGTAAATTAGGTTGGCAGGTAGCTAACTTATTAGTTAAAGTTGTGATAAGGGATCAATGCCTTGGCCAGCAGTGTCAATGTTACATTTAACTATTTTGTCAGAGGAGAAATCAACATCCTGTGTTAGTTTGATGACGCTATGATTTCTTATGACAACTTTAGCTAGTAAGTTAGCTACATGGCAACCTAACTTAGCTAATGTCAAATAGTAACACCATGATGGTTGTCTTTCCTTCAACATCATGGACGTGACCTTCAATCCAGCTGCTGTATCCCTTTGTTTGGATTCTTTGGGGATCTTTGCAGACTGATCTGCCCATGTTTGATTGTTTCAACACTTACTGTAGCTGGGGTGAATAAGTCAAATATTTGGACCACTTCTCCAAAGCTAGCTGTCTGACTAGTTTCAGGAAATATTTGTGTGTGCATCAGAAATATATTTGTGAACCTTGTTTTTTTTTCATATGTTTTTTACATTTAAACAATTAAATGCATATACATTGCCTATATACAACGATAACTATTTTTGTCTGCGTTAAAATAAATGTTTTGCGAAAATAGTATTTGCATTTAAATCACAAAATACACTTGGGAATCCTTCTGTGTGCATTTATTAATATTGAGACTGACCTGACTCCATATTCAACAGGCATAACTAAAGCCTAAAGACAATTCAATTCATTTGATTTGCAAAACTCTTAAAAGTCATAAACCAGTAAATCACAAAAGCTGGTTTAAAGCAGTCTTAGAGCTCTTGGTGTTAATCTAGTCCAGGTTTTATTGGTGTGACCACAGTGATTTTTTTTATGTGGTCTGGGCAACAATCCTTTTTCACAAATAGAATAATAACCTGATGTTGTGAATTGAAAGCTGTGATCAAAAGTCACATTTAACAATCAGTACTTCAAATGTAAAAGTATAATAGTTTTTACTGAACATTTTTATGTCAGTGTTTTTAATGAGTTGCATTAAAAAAAACATAATTTCACGTCATGATGCAGCAGAACGACACGCGAGTTCAGGTGAGTAATTCCAAAGCTCTTTTGACCTGTGTAGGAGCTACAGCGAGGAAAGTATCCTTTCACGTGCCCAGTAGTGAGTGTGAGTAATCCAACCTGTTCACAAAGAGGGATATAAAACTGGAGCAAAGCATACAAATGAGGCAAACAAAAGTTAGTGTGTCTCTGATACCAGAGGTCCATAAAAAAAACATCTGTTTTAGGGTTTGCATGTTTGCACAGGAATGCATTCTGAATTACACTGCTGGCACCATATTTCATTGCCATGTTAGACTTGGCATTGACATGAGTGATCTTTCTCAGTTACAGGCTTTGTGAAAGGTTACCTTTCAAATCTTTAAAGCGCAGGAACATAGGGTATCATTTTCTACAAAACACTTTTTGGGGAATTTTACAGTAAAGCACACACATTCTTTAAAATGTATATAAAATATGAAATGTGATATGTAGAGAAATCTGTTGCAGCCATTGCCAATATGTAAGTATTTAGTTTTGTTAATTGTGAGCAACAGGAATTCATAATGCACCCTGCATTGCTTAAGCCTATGTTTTGTACTCTTCTTATAAATTGTTGCCAAATAACTTTTTATTAATTAAAAAAGTAAACTATGTTGTATTATATGTAACAATATAGGCCTTACTTTGATGTCGGTATGATTTGTCATGTACATTTTCAAAGATTCAAAAGCTTTACTTATCAGGTCCCGTCCCGTTCGTTTGATGTTTCGTGTTGTTTGTACTTCCTGTTTTATTTTGTTAACTTTATGTTCCCTCTTGTGTCTGTTGTTTCCAGTTCGTGATTCCCCGGCTTCCTCGATCCTGTTTCCGTGACCTGACTCCGTCTTCGCCTGATCCCTACCTGTTGTTCCGCTACGCTGAGGACCTACCTGTGCTTCGACCTTGTTTCTGTGACCCGACTCTGCCCTTGGATTTCCCCTGCATGTCTGTATGTCCTGTTGTATGTCTACTTTATCCAGTAAAGTTCATCATCATCATCATCGTTCTGAGTCGTGCTAATGGGTCCCTCCCTCCGTGTGTACTGGTTGTACCGTTACATTACTGTCATATGCACAACAGCTTCAGTGTAGTTTTGGAAATTAAAATCTTAAGTCCCTGGCTTCTCCAACAACGCAACATACAGAATACTTAAGACAAAAAAAAAAAAAAATCTGAAAATAGTGCAAAGAGACAGTAGATGGTGCAAGTAAAATGCAGGAATAAGAAAAATATACATATAAGATAAAACAGACTGTAAAATGAAATACTGTACACTTGATTAAATACTGTGTGCTATAATAATATATACATATGTGGAATAAACAGATGTATGTACTGTAAACATATGTAAGTAGTGAACTCAGGAGTCCAACAGTCTTGTGGCCTGTGGGATGAAACTGTCCCTGAGTCTGGTGGTCCCTGCCTGGATGCTGCGGTACCGTCTGCCAGACGGCAGCAGACAGGACAGTTTGTTTCTGGGGTGATGGGGGTCTTTAATGTTCCTGTGTGCCTTCTTCCTGCACCGCTGGGTGCAGAGGTCCTCCATGGATGGCAGCTCCATCTTGGTGATGTGCTGAGCAGTGTTCACCACCCTGTGTAGAGTCTTACGGTCGAGGGTGGTGCAGCTGCCGTATCAGGCCGGGATGCAGCTGCTTAGTTTCACTGACACTGAGATGGAGGTTGTTGTTCTGTCACAAAGATGTCAGGGCTCTAACCTCCTCTCTGTATGCCATCTTGTTGCAGTTGGTGATCTGGCCGATGTCAGTAAACTTAATGAAGGTGTTGGAGCTGCATGTGGCCACGCAGTCGTGCGTGAACAGGGAGTAGAGGAGAGGTCTGAGCACGCAGCCCTGAGGGGCTCCGGTGTTGAGGGTCAGGGTGGAGGATGTGATGCTGCCTACCAGCACTGCCTGGGGTCTGCCCGTCAAGAGGTTGAGGATCCAGTCACAGAGGGCTGGTGAGCCCGAGGTCCCTGAGCTTTATGTCAAGCTAGGAGGGCACAGTGGTGTTGAATGCTGAACTGTAGTAAATGAACAGCCTTCTCACATATGTGCTCCTCTGCTCCAGGTGGGAGAGGGCAGTGCGGAGGGTGAGGGCGATGGCGTCGTCTGTGGACCTGTTTGCTCTGTAAGCAGACTGTAAGCAGACTGTAGAGGGTCCAGTAAGTCAGGGAGGGAGGAGGAACGATGGTGGACTGTTTAAAACATGTGTGGATTACAGACTGCAGCAGAGACCTATTGAAAACGTCTGTGAACACATCTGCCAGCCGATCTGCACACACCTTGAGAACACGGCCAGGGATGACGTCAGGTCCAGGAGCCTTGTGTGGGTTAATCCTTTTGAAGGATTTGCACATCTGTTCTGGTGAAAACCAGTGGGCAGGGATCCTGAGCCTTCTGTACCTCCACAGCCGAGGAGCTCTCCAAACGTGCATAAAAAGTGTTCAGTTCATCTAGGAGAGATACAGACACTTCCTCAGCACCGCTCCTTGTCCTTTTATAGCCTGTTATTGTTTTTAGTCCAGACCACATGTTTCTAGCATTGGAGCCTTTGTAGTCAGACTCCACTTTCTCTCTATATTGTCTTTTGACCATGGCTGTTTTTTAACTGGTGTAGCATCAACGTCCTACCGCGACCAGTATTGATGTACTCTCTCTATTTGTGTCTGTTCACGTAGTATTATCCTCGGGTCTATTTAGGATAGGGTCTGACTGTCTCCAAGTCCCATTCAAATTGTTTCTCTTTAAAAAAAAAAAGAATTCATAACAGGTTTGGTTAGGTTTTTCACACGTCCATTTTGGATTGGGCCTGGTATTTTGGTGAGACTAGCCATAGTGAGGCCACCACCCACGTTAAATGTCATCTGAGGTGTCACTGTGGTGTTGAGCACCACCGTAAGTGTGCTCAAGTCATTTGAATTAAGAAAGGTTTAGTAGTGTGAGGCGAGGCTGAGACACGTGTGAATAGTTTTCCTGTTTTCTACATGCATTTGAATTGAAGTGAGCAGAATGTATATGAGTTACACTAAAAACCTGAAGCCTGAGGTGTTGATTTGGAGGAAATTATCACTCCAAGGCACTAAGTCGGTGTGGGCAAGATGCTAAAAGTGTAAGAGATAAGGAAATAAGAAGCGTTGGGCACAGTTTTAGTAATACAGTTTGTTTGAAGGCTTTTCACAGCATTGGCCAATCAAATGCTAAATGTGCGTTTGTGCATACATGTTTGGACAGTGCAGTGCCTTGTCAGCTGACGTTGCAGTGTGTTGCTGCAAAAGTTGAGCCAGTTTTCGCTGTTCTCTCAGATAACACTGTGTGGGTTTGCCAGAGCCCTTTGTGTCAGGACCTCCATTAAGGAGGCTCATTTTTAATGTAACCCTAACTAATTAAAAAATAAGTTTATCTTGCCATCGTAGAGAGGGAAAGGATGAATTGTACAAGTAGGGATAAATGTGCACACCTTCAGAAAGTGTTTTCTCAACAGACATTCATGGTGTTGCACTGGGTTGTACACATGACGAGAGACAGACGTAGTTGTGTGAGAACAAAAGGAGAGCTGAAAAGATCAGATATGATGTTCTTTATTGTCCCATAGGGGACATTTTTCTTGGGCCAACGAGAAGTTCACACCCTGCACACTTTCACACCTCTGCACAGCTAGCCAGTCATTGCCTGTATGAGGCATGCTTGTCCTATCGTCAGTTTCAGAAAGGAACAAAAATTGACAGAGTGCCCCCTTTGGTTCTGTCTTCAGAAAAGTGTTGGGGGAGGTGTTTTCACATTCTGTTCGACAATCCACCAAACACTTTGTTTGAAGCCTGTAAGCTGCCTTTACAAAATCAAAGTTCAAGCATGAAAGTTCTTAGACTGCTCAGTCAGTCACACAGCAGTGACACAGGGAGCTTGTGAATTGTAGTGGGAGCAGACGTCACCTTCCAATTTCTCAGTGTTTCACAGAGTTTTTTTCTTTTTAGTGCCAGCAACAGGACCTGTTGCGAATTCGTTGATTTCAAATGAGGAGACTTGACTACGAGTAGATCTGCAACTCAGTTTATTAAAACCTGATGAATGACAGCTTGGCCAAGGACTCCAAGTGTATCAGGAAATCATAGGCAGCGGATTGCTGTTACTCTATAACCACCATCCACACTCGAGAGCCCCGAGCTTCTGTTGCAGATACAGTTTATACAGTGGTAGGCGTGGCCTCTTATGGCGTATCTCATTACTATGCCAGGAAGTCTGTGGTTTAGACTTAGCTTCCTTAGTTGGTGCACAGGCTTTGTCCAGAGCCTCTTGGCATCACGATCATCCAATCAGCGACGACTCCTTGGTGCTATTACACGTGGCAGGCTGCGTTTGCCCAATTCTTCTACACTTGGTACCTGACCTTCACCTAACTCCTTTCTGCACAGGCTACCTAATCTATTCTCTCTGGGTGTTTTCTGTTATCGGCCTTCTTTGTTTAGGCGCCACTCCGTGATGCTCCCATCCACTCATTTTATAGGCATAACAGCTAAATCCTTCAACACTAGACTAAAGGTTACATACATCTTATCCATCAGAGCCTAATAGCTATCTGGTATTAATGACTGTCTTCCCTGTCTCAGTGTACATTTCATATGAGCCCATTTTAGCTTAATCACATTGGTTATACTTATTCATCACGCAGTTACATTCAAGCGTCAAGGCCGCAAAGCATACATTTAATTTCTAACAGTCCATAATGGGACACTGCAAGACAATAAAAACTCTCGGTAAGCCACATAAGAATGTACTATTGCTACACTAAGTGGTGGAGAAATGCGAGACACAAATACAAAAACTCTTGTTTACATAGAGATAAACTCATGGACTGATAAATAACATATCTGAAGAACGAAAAAACACAAAAAACTACTGGAAACAACAGTCATATTATTGTGTGTATTATTGCATGTGGCACAGAAAAAGGAATTTCAGAGATAAATCCAGGGATTTTATTCCACCTGTGGATGTTACGTCACTACTTTTTGAGTAGCTTTACTTTATGTTTTTGTCTGGTAAATAAATTAAGATGTAATTAAGCTTATTTTTTCTATGCAAATACTTGGTACCTAATTCATTTTACCTTGATTATAAGTTTAAAATGATTGTATTCTCACACACAGTTCTGTGCCTGGGGATAAGAAGGCATCCCTTTGAAAAGTGTCTTCAGTCTTTTTAAGGGAAGCCCAATATTGTTCATCCAGAAAGCACCATAGCTCCACAGCAGAGATGTTTTAAAGAACGCAGTACACTATACTGATCTACAGTCCCTCTCACAAATGAACACAGCAGAAGTGACATCCACCACAAGATTCCAAAAGAGGATAAGTACAGTGCCAAAGTTTTACACCTCTGATGGTGACTTCAAAGTCTGCAGGGGGAGGATGTGGGTTTAGGTTCAAGATAATGATACCTACACAGGCATCTGTTTAGACTGAAAACAAGGCATTGTGGGAACACAAGCAGGGGCTGGGCCAGAGGCATTTGCTTTACTTCCTGCTGGGAGATAAGAGGCAAACACAGTGTCAAGAGTCGGTCAACCGGGTGAGGCAACAAGAGATCTGCTCATAAAGCAGAAAAACAAAGGCATTAGAAAGAAGCTTTAATGGCTGTGTGTGTTTTCTGATTTACTGTAGACAAATTACTGCTGTGGCTCTGAGGGTCACTGTTGGGCCCAGAACATTGATCCGTGACTACACATTTTGCTGATTGAAATATGTTTAGAGTCAGTGTGTGTATAAGCCTCATAGTACTGCCGAAACAATGATGTTAATATTCTGAAAGCCACGGCTTCTCTGTGACGATCTGTGTCCCACAAGTACTGCTGTGTGCCTCTCTCAATTCAATTCAATAAGCTTTATTGGCATGAATGTAACAGGGACATTATATGTGTGTGTGTGTGTGTGTGTGTCAGTACCTGGTCTGAGTGGTTGTGTATTAAGCACTTACAGTACATTAGACCCTACATCACACAGTAAGTATCAGTATCAGTTGTTCTAGGAATAAGAGTAAGGAATTATTCAAAATGATTCAATTAAAAAAATATGTCAAATATTTACAGAATTATAATAACAATATCATATAGAGCCACCAGGTTATAATAGCAAAATGTAATCATTAAATGATTTACAAAACAAATGGTGTATATTAGTCAAGTTTTAATAAACCACATAAAGTATATGCCTAATTTAGGATTTTTTAAAAATGTGGTCAGGTAAATTGCTAAAATTTTAGTTGTTTCCTTCCCTTATGTGATATACTGTAGTTTTATTTTAGTTGGTTGATAAATTGGTTTGCTATGGACAGAGCCTCATCGCCAGCTGGCTGAGGGGACTCTCCTCTGGCTGTAGCTGCTGGCAGGTTAGGGCTGTGTGATGGTATATCTGAGGGTCACTAGTTTTAAGTAATTGTAAAATGTAATTGCTCTTTTTTTAAATTTATTAAGATTAGGATGTATTGGCCGAGTTCTGCTCTACAGACAGTCTTTCGCTGGACATGCAGGATGTTCTTACAGATATCTTTGTGGAAAGATTTATTATTGTTTTGTACCAATTCTCAAATTCATGATTTAATTTGCGCCCCCAAATTTACCTGATGGAATGAATTGTTAAAGGTAATATTTCTTGTCAATGCATAGAACCCTCTTCTTGTTTGTCTCTCAGTTCTTTCGGAGTCAAGTTGAAGCTTCCTGTAGAGCTTATGTTAATGTTCTAATTTAGTGGTGTCCAAATAGAAATTGAGTGTTTTCCTCACTTATAGACTGCTTCTGAAATATCATAATTTTTGTTTTCTTTGGGTTGACTGTCAGGGCCCAGGTCTGGCAGAATGTCTGCAGGTGCTGCTGTAGAACAACACCAAGTCATCTGCATACAGGAGAGCCTTTAAAGAAAGAAATTGATTGAATATTGGATTTGAGGATTTTCAAATGCCGTTTGGTAGCTTTCCATGCCGTCTGATTTCCATGCACAGTATATGAATGTGTGATGTTGTTCAATTTACTGGGTTTAGAAGCCTCATAGTTAGTGTGTGCCCTCTTCAGATAGACGTTGATCTTACTGTGATCAGACAGTGGTGTTAGTGAGTTGACAGTGAAGGCTCTGAGACATTGGGTCCACTTCTGTCCTGACTTCGTCTACTTGGCCCAGAGAGTCTCCCCCTAAGCTATCATTGATTATGTACAGACCAGCATGCGGCAGAGCTGTAGAAGCTTGGACCACTTGTGTTTGTCATTTTATCAAAATGTTGTCTAGGGGGGAGTTGAGGGAGAGGAAAGCAAGTTCCTCCAGGTAGCATTAAGGCCCTGAAACTTCAGACATCAAATAACAAGTGACGATGGTGCCAACTGTTGTGTCTCCTCATGTCGCCTCTGTCTTGGCCAAATGATTGTACTTAAACACACCACAAAGACTACAGCCAACAACCAACCAGCACGTACGTTCTGAGCCTGCGTAAGAGGAAATAACTCTCCATACCAACGTTCGCTCAACACTTATCTTCATTTCAGATGGCTAATATTTCTGTATTGGAATGATCAGATGAGATGAAGAGGACACCCTCTGTGTGTGCCCATTTGCTTTTTTCGCTTACTCCCGTTTCTCTTCTCATGCACTGACATTTGGCACTGACTCAAGCCATGGATCTTCTGTGAGTGCAGAATTATGCCAGCTGGCTTTACTGATCATTCCCTGCTTCTGTGTCATGTTTTTATCCTAAATGTTTTACATAAAAGTGCATACTGGCCCTTTAATTCAGCTTTAACTTTCGTTAAAAAGTTTAGGGATGTTTCTTTGTTATTTTGAGTCCTTTAAGGCAGAGGAAGAGTTTCTACTTGTCTTAGGGAACCATGGAAAGACTGAAATCAAACTCTCGTGTCAGCAGCACACCCTCAATGTTATACGAGACATCACCAGATCTATAAAAGATCTGGAGACTGATATAGTGGAACTAGAAACGAGTGAGTAACACAGGAAATTGAGGATATATTGAAATCCTCAAATTAAAAAAAAAATACTTGACGCTATAGACGAGTCCAGAACGTCACAGAGATGCTCTCTAGCTTTTTCTTTGGTCTGGAAAAGAAACATGGACAGAAAAAAGTAACCCACTCTCTCATCTCATACACAGGGCAAGAATTAGGCCAGTTAAGAAAGAGAACTGTTGAGTTTTACTCCTCTATACCAGTGAGAACAAAGAAGATGAGGAGCTGTTCGAGGGGTTCTGCCCTGAACTGCCTCAGGTCTCTGTCATCGCCATTTTACCTAAAAAGGGTAACTGGCAGGACATCAAGAACTGGCACCCTGTATCTCTCCTCTGCACAGAATACAAAATCCTGTCCAAGGCCCTGGCCAACAGACTGAGAGAAGCTGTGGAGCAGGTGATCCATCGGGACCAGACCTACTGTGTGATGTCTACCTAATCCGTGATGTTTTGGAGGTCTCCACCTCATTGGGTTGTAACACTGGTCTGATTTCTTTAGTTCAGGACAAGGCCAGAACATCATGGAAAGGTTTTGGTTCAGTGCTGGTTTCATAGCTAAGATCAAGGTGTTGTACAATGAAGTTGAGAGTGTGCTGAAGTTTAACGCCGGGCTGTGTGCTCCTTTATAGTGTGTAGAGGGGTCTGGCAGGGCTGTGCTCTGTTAGGGATGCTCTATGCATACTCCTTAGAACCCGTCCTGCAAATAAGACGCACTGGCATCGTAAGCCTGATTTTACCTGGTTTTAATAAGAACGTTGTTTTATCTTCTTGTGCTGATGATTTCATTGTTCCTATTAAAAAGTGACGTTAATATTTTTAGCTGATATTAACAATTTCAATATTGTATCGACGGTGAGGGTGAACAGGGCCTCGTCCACACAGCCAGCAGAACAGCCACCTGTAGGTTACAGTTTGTCCAGAGGTTCCTGACAGGTCTGTCAGATTTAGTGTGGAGGGATGTGGCCAGCTGCATTCTCAGACGCGTGAGTAACCTGGGGCTGGGTGCTGGTCTGTTTTTAACTGATTCTACATTTTTTAAGTTAAGTGAGCTGCCTCCGTTTTATCAGGGTGTTTTTAAGTCTTGGGCCCTTTTTAACCATCAAAGGTGTCCAAAGTCTGACTCTGGTTGTTAAATGAGCCTCTAATTCACAGAGCCAGGCTGGACATCTGCAGCAGCGTCACACCCGGCCCGATGGTGGTGCAGTGTAGGTCCAGGACCCTGTGCCTACAGCAGCTGGTGGATGCAGTGGGGCCAGACCTGAGCGATGCCCGGGCCCTGGGCTCTCTGCTGGGTCTGAACTCTGTCCGTGTGGCCCAGAGGATCCTGGAGCTCTAGAGCCAGAGGCTCTCTAGAGAGGAGATGAGCCTCCTAACAAACTGCAGCGATGGAAAGTCTGATCCAGACGCAGCAGGGCCGTTTCCAGAAATCTACCTGAGCCCAGGGCTGGGAGAACTGACCGGCCCCCTGCTCAAGGTCACTAACCCGGCAAACTGTCTCTGCACAGAGCAGACAAAAAAACTCTTTATGCAAACTGTGTGAAAAGCATCCACAGAACTGTCCTGTGCAGCAGACCCTCCACTGTGTGGAGTAAGACTGGGTGGAGGAAGCGAACCATCGGCCAGAGTCTTGCTGAGTGTCGCTACTCATCCAACCAAACTGACACGGAAACACAGGATAAAAATGACTCCGTGTTTCTCGTGTTCAGTGGAGGACTGCAGCCTGGCCTTGGGACAGGTTGTATGAGGAGGAGAGGAAGAGAAAAAGTCTCCTAAAAGTCTCATTTTAAAAGAAAAACTAAAGACAGCAGTGAAAGTTCCAAAGCAAAGAAAGAGATAGCAAGCAGGACAAGAGGAAGAAAGTGAGCAGCACAGAGAGACACAGAGGCTCCAGCAGGAGCAGTGTCAGTAAACTCTGAGTCACAAATGGCTAACAGCCGTAAAACAAAAAGAGATAAAAACATTCCTACGGAAAACAAAGAACTTGAAGGGAGTAAAAGTGGAGGATTACTTCTCCGATGCAGAGCTGTTGACCAACTCTGCCTGGCAACAGATGAGCTGCAAAGAAAGGGGAGGGCTAACTGAACAAGAGGTGTATAGATTTAATTCCACAGAAAATGACAGGACAGCGACAGCTGGTAGAGGAACTTGACGTGGTGGACGGGTGGAGGAGGATGAATGGTGATAAGAGACAGTATACCTGTGCTCATTCCAGAAGGAATGTTCTTTCCCTGGCTAGGTTAGACCGTTTTATTGTTTTAAACACAATTTTAACATCTTTAAAATGTGCATGGTGATACCTGTTGGTTTTACTAATCCCTCCCTAGTAACGTGTCATGTTTTAAAGCCCAGAAGTGTGTGATGGCATTTTAACAAAATTTTTATCTTTTATGTGATGCCAATTTTAAAGATGTTTGTGGGGTTTTTTTTGTGTGTTTTTAGTAGCAGAAAACAGGATTTTAGCTTGTTGAGACAGTGGTGGGACATTGAGAAGGTAGAGATAAAGCACCCCTGTCAGCAATACACTCTCAATGTCACACAGGACATTACCAGATCAATTGAGGAACTTGTGACTGAGATTGTGAAACTACAGAATTAATCAGGATCCACCGGATGGGTGGCATCCCTGTAGAGTTCAACAAGGAGTTTTGGAAGGAGATGGGGGAAGATCTTTTAGCAGTTTTTAATCAGAGTTTTAAAGACCTTATTATTTTTGTTAGGCTAGGAAAAGGCTTTTGATCGGGTTGAACACCTTTACCTCTGGAAGGTTATGGAGAGTCTTATAGCTATGATCAAGGTTTTGTACCAAGGCATTGAGAGTGTGCTGAAAATTAATGGGGGTCTGAGTGCCCCTTTTAAAGTACAAGGAGGGGGGGGCTGCTCATGTTCGAGGGGGTGATTTTAAAAGATTTTAAGAAAAGACACATTTTATTGGATTACGCAGACGATATTGTGTTACTTATCAAAAATCAAGATGAAATAAGAATTTTAAAACCTTATCTGCTGCTGATGTAAATTGGAAAGAATTGAGGCACTGGCAGTTGGGAGATGGAGGGGGGACTGCCTACTCTACCGGGGGGGTTGATGTAGAGGAGGGATGGTTTTGAATATTTGGGTGTGCAGGTTGGTAATAAGGCCATTGCATAAAAGAACTGGGAAGGGTTGGTGGAAAAAATACAAGGAAGACTAAACAAGTGGAAATGGTTAAAAACACAGGTGTCGTTCAGAGGCAGAACTCTGGTTATTAACAATCAGGTGGCGTCCTCCCTCTGGCCTGTATGGAGCCCCCTCATACAAAAAACACAGACTAGATTTCATTCTGGGACAAAGTATGCTGTTTTTACCAAAAGAAGAGGGGGGAAGCTTTTAGACTGCATGTCCAGAGATTCTTCACGGCCCCCAAAGATCTTATCGAGGGGGGGGGGGGGGGGGGACTGGACAGATGACCTGGGGCTGGACTGTTCCCCATGGATTTCAAATTTTTAAAACTGTGTGAATTACCTCCTTTTTATGAAGCAGTTAGTTAGTTCTAAGTCATGGAACATTTTTAACTTGAAAAGACTGGAGCCTGCTCGCTCCCTGTCCTGGCCTCTGGAGGAGCCTCTCGTGAACAGAGCCAGGATGTACAGGACAGCACAACACCTGGCCTTTCTGCCACTCTGTGCCCCGCTCCTCAGGATGACGTCCGTTCGACAATTTATCCATTCTAATTTGTTTAACTTTCCAGTTATATTTGTTTGTTCTGAATCAGAGTTGATAAGAATGTTACCACAAACGTTTCTGAAGTGAAGGATCCAAATGTCTCCATTTTGTATAACTGGGTCATCGGGTTTAGGGTTAGGATTACAATCTGTTTGTGATTACAGATTCCTTGATTATCGTTAGTTTTTTTGTGTGTACTGAGCCTTTTTAATCTTGAGTGGACATTTGTATTGTTCGAGTATGTCACAGTAAAGGAGGCGCACATCTGCGTTGCTCGGTGTTATGGCTACCAGAGAACCTAAGTGCAGAACAGAGGCTGGAGACAAAGAGTTGGACAATGTAATGGTATTTAATATTGTACAGTTCAGTTTGAGCTGCAGGGGGTCCAGTGCAGAGTGGAGCAAGGGAATGGAGAAGGCGGAGGCAGGATGGGGTTTAGGGCTGAAGCCAAGTGGGGACCGAGCAGACTGGAGAGCTAGGAGACGGGCATGGGGGAAAGCCAGGGAGAGCAGGACAGGATCGAGGAGAGGGAGGAGGTCTAGAGACAGAAGCAGGAGCCAGGCTGGAGCAAACTGCAGGCACAAGGAGAACAGGGATTAGGAACAGAATTTATTTATTTATTTTGTCAGAATGGTTACTCACTGAGCTAGAAACTTGACTTATTGTGAATACAGAGTCTATGATCTGGCGATGTGGAGGAGTCAGGACCGGAGCTTTATAGCAGAGTTGATTGGATTGTTGGCAGCTGGTAGCCTGGCTCCCGCACACCTGTCTCCACTCCTTCAATCACACGCACACGCACACGCACACGCACCTGCAGGCTAGGCCGAAGTGGAGGCCATGACATTCTGGTCTCTGTGTTTTTGGTTAGATCATTTTTTTGCCATTCTATACGTTTTTGTTTTGGGGGTTTGTCGCTGGATTTTCTCAGTTGAGATTTATGAGTCATGTAGTCATGAAATTTGATACATTTTTCCAACTACCAGGGCTCCGTTTCAGAAAGCAGCTTTAAGAAACTCTGAGTTCAATCCTGAACTCTGAGTTGACTAAACCTGAGATGGGAAACTCAGAGTCAGAGTTAGTTCAATCAGCTGTGAGTAGGTTGAACCCAAACTCAAAAGCATACTCAATTGAGCTCCAATACTATGATTCACCATGGCAACAGAGCCTCCATTTTAATCCAGTGGACATAGATGCATGTATACGTGGACTGTGCACATTTATCTTTTAAAAGAGAGCTGGAGTGAGTGTGGTGAAAAGTCTCAATACCTTAACACAAAGTTTTATTTTGTGTTGTCCATTAATTCATCATTTACCTGACTTTCATTTCCTTAATGGATGATGAAGTGGTAGAATGTGACTGTATTAGGCCTACAGTACAATTTAAATATATTTGTTCAACTTTAATTTGACAGGGACAAAACACAGGGCCCAGAAACCGAAGAGGAAAATATAGTTGATGATAAAAAAATAAAAAAATCAAAGACAGAGAGACATGATTGTGAGAGCACGATGCAGTAATACATGTTTGGTTGTTTGCACTTGAAAAGGCGTCGATCACCAGGGTTCCTCAGACAAACCACACAGTGGACCTGTAATCTGCTCATGAAGTGACATTATGGTTCTGCATTGAGAGGGTGCGCAGGAGAGGCTTAAATACTGGCTTGATTGGAGATGAGATGCAGCTGGAGCCCAAGGTGAGCTGATGAGGTGAGGTGGAGGCAGGGTGAGTAGAAAAGTACTGAGGTGGAGCAGACTGTCACACTGACTTCCTTCACGATCCTGCAGCTCCTCAACTCCTGCATTGTGTGTGTGTGTGTGTGTGTGTGTGTGTGTGTGTGTGTGTGTGTGTGTGTGTGTGTGTGTGTGTGTGTGTGTGTGTGTGTGTGTGTGTGTGTGTGTGTGTGTGGGTGTGTGTGTGTGTGTGTGTGTGTGTGTGTGTGTGTGTGTGTGTGTGTGTGTGTGTGTTTTGAAGGACAACAAAGGGGTTATATAAATATATAAATGCAGTCCATTTAATTACATTTGCAGTTGATCCATACGCCCAGCACCTCTGTGCAGTGTCTCTGGCTGTAGCTCCGGCTGCCAGATACGATCGGTGAGCATCGGTTCTAGTTTTAGTGTCGGTACAAGCATTATTGTACCAAACTTTACAACCTCATGAGACCCTAAAAAATTGTTCCAGCACATAACTATCAATTAACTTAATAAGATGTAGCCTGGTTATTAGTGAGTTTTAGAGGTGTTGGTAGGTGTATTCTGGAACTTTAGACAGTCAGGCTATCTGTTTCCCCCATTTCCAGTCTTTATGCTAAGCTAGGCTAACTATGTCCTGACTCCAGTTCTGTATTTATCACACATCCATGTGAGTACCCAATAATTTCAAAATTAAATAAGGGTGTTACTAAACTATTACACTATTTATTTTAAAGGTTTTCAGTACTTATATTTGTTACAGCAGTGTGTTTAAGTGTGTGGAGACAGGTGGAGCTGTTTTGGAATTACCACGCACTGCACAGGATCCCTGATTGTATTATTTACACTCTGATCAGTGTGTGAAATACTTTTTGACAAACAGATCATGACATAACTACAGCACAGGTGTCTGTGATATTTATCCATGTACATGTAAGATAACACACTAGTAAGTGAGTTGAAAGCCCACTGTCCCAGTGTGCCCAGTGGCACGTGGTTCCCTCTGTAAACGCTGTCGCTGTCTTTACAGGACCTGAAAAGCCGAGACGGAGGAGGAAGACGGAGAGAAGTGATAAAAGAGAGAGAAAGACGCAAAAAGCAGTTCTCCCATTTGATTTTCAGTGACCAAAAGTTTTGAACTTTGGTTCTGAAGAAAAAAAGAAAGCGGAGAGGGAAAAAGGAAGAGAAGGCAGGGAAGAAAGAGATGATTACACACAGGCACATACACAGACACACTCAGGCATGTGTTTTATGGCCGTTGGAGGGGCAGTAAATAGTGGCCTGTTGTGCTGTGTGGATGGAGAGCATAGAGACCATAAGACCAGATGTTTGATTTAAGAACACACACACACACACACACACACACACACACACACGGACATCTCTCACAGGTTTCATTAAACAGATTTATAGCACTGAATCAGATAGTTATCTGTAGTTGTAGAGAGAGCTGCCACTAACAGGCGCACATCGTGAACACAGCTCCCTTTATTTCAAGTTCAGATCACGGTGTGAACTTTGCCATTACCGCGGCCAAGACGTGTTTACTATTGAGCCACTTCCCAGAACATATCTAATTTATTATCAACATTGCCAAACCCTCCGGGCAGAGTGAATTCAAACGAATGAAGGCAGGGCATAAAACCAGAGCTTCGAACAAAAGTGTGTCTGTTTCTTTGGCACCGGCGCAAAGGCTTGACAGATGTCAAGATTTCTGTAAGCAAATATTTTAAAAGTATTTAGAACGGTTAAAGGATCTTAATAGAGGTGCAGATTTTAAGGGAGAGAGTTGGCACGGCTCAAGCAGAGAAGTAAGTTTCTGTCAGTCACCTCGACTGCCATTTACAGTTCTATTGGTATCCTGGTACAGCATGATAACTGCGTGTAGCTAATAAATGTCAGCTGATAGTTGACGGAGGACCTTTTTAAAAACCCTTTCAAGGCCAGATTCAGGCCAGGATTAAATGGAATTCGAGACTACCAAATGTAAGGTGATTCTCAACGTAAATAGAGCGAGCTATCTGCAATCTTTGGTGGCGATGGAGTTTAGTATTAACTGTGCTTTAATAGTATATAGGCCATGCTGAGGTCAATTTGCAGATGTTTTCAGTTTTATAGTCGTAATATCTCAGCTGTCGGAATGTCTTTGCATGACCTTCCCTGGACAAGCTTTATGGAGAAACCTCTCACTAGTTTGTTTCTTACAATATAATGTAAGCAATGAATATTCCTAATAAATGGATTGTATTTATATAGCGCTTTTCTAGTCTTTGCCACCACTCCAAGCACTTTTACAACACATGTCAGCATTCACCCATTCAATTTGGGCTTAATGAAAACCTTCGATGCATCAGAAATTCCCTGAAAATGTATCTGGTGTTAATATCTATGAGCAGGTCTTCCAATGTACAGTGAAGGAAATTATTATGTGATCCCTTGCCGATTTTGTAAGTTTGTCCACTGACAAAGAAATGAGCGGTCTATAATTTTTTTCATAGGTTTATTTTAACAGTGAGAGACATAATATTAAAAAAAATAAATAAATCCAGAAAAATCACATTACATAAAAAATATAAATTGATTTGCATTTGATTGAGTGAAATAAGTATTTGATCCCCTCGCAAAACATGACTTAGTACTTGGTGAAGAAACCCTTGTTGGCAAGCACAGAGGTCAGACGTTTCTTGTAGTTTGTCACCAGGTTTGCGCACATCTCAGGAGGGATTTTGGTCCACTCCTCTCTGCAGATCTTCTCCAAATACTTAAGGTTTTGAGGCTGTCGCTTGGCAACTCGAAGCTTCAGCTCCCTCCACAGATTTTCTATGGGGTTAAGGTCTGGAGACTGGCTAGGCCACTCCATGACCTTAATGTGCTTCTTCTTGAGCCACTTCTTTGTTGCCTTGGCAGTATGTTTTGGGTCATTGTCGTGCTGGAAGACCCATCCACGACCCATTTTCAGTGTCCTGGCTGAGGGAAGGAGGTTGTCGCCCAAGATTTCACGGTACGTGGCCCCGTCCATCCTCCCCTCGATGCGGTGAAGTTGTCCTGTCCCCTTAGCAGAGAAACACCCCCAAAGCATAATGTTTCCACCTCCATGCTTGACGGTGGGGATGGTGTTCTTGGGGTCATAGTCAGCATTTCTCTTCCTCCAAACACGGCGAGTCGAGTTGATGCCAAAGAGCTCGATTTTGGTCTCATCTGACCACATCACCTTCTCCCAAGCCTCCTCTGAATCATTCAGGTGTTCATTGGCAAACTTCAGACGGGCCTGTAAATGTGCCTTCTTGAGCAGGGGGACCTTGCGGGCGCTGCAGGATTTTAAACCATAACTGCGTAGTGTATTACCAATGGTTTTCTAGCTGACTGTGTCCCAGCTGCCTTAAGATCATTAACAAGCTCCTCCTGTGTAGTTCTGGGCTGATCCCTCACCTTTCTCATGATCATCGATACCCCATGAGGCGAGATCTTGCGTGGAGCCCCAGACCGAGGGCGATTGATGGCCATTTTGTGTTTCTTCCACTTCCACTTACAATCTTGTCCCTGACGTCCTTAGACAGCTCTTTGGTCTTGCCCATGGTGGAGAGGTTGGAATGTGATCGAATGATTCTGTGGATAGGTGTTTTTTATACAGGTAACGAGTTGAGGCAGGTGTCTTTTATACTGGTAACGAGATGAGATTAGGAGTACTTTCTTAGAGCGAGGGGGACTAATCTAACCGGTCTGTGGGAGCCACAATTCTTGCTAGTTGGTAGGGGATCAAATACTTATACTCAATTAAATGCAAATCAATTTATATCTTTTATATAATGTGATTTTATGGATTTTTTTTTCACTGTTAAAATAAATTTACCATTAAAATTATAGATTGTACATTTCTTTGTCAGTGGACAAACTTACAAAATCGGCAAGGGTTCAAATAATTATTTCCTTCACTGTACATACTGAGGTGTGACACTGGATTGTTGCCTTCAGTGGTAGCAGCCCTCCCCTTCCCCCCATATATAACTGTTTAGGAAGGATTTACCAATGGCCACTATGGTCAAACAAGGTCAGCAGCAAGGGCTCTGGAGCAGTGGGACCAACATCTCTGTTTTGTTGTTTCATTGATTATTTGAAGAGGACTTCCTGGAAAGCAGTGGATTATCCTGCTGAAATAAAGTCAAACCAAAGTAAATGATTCACTTAGAGTTTGGACTATTGGTTAGTGCAACCCCTAGGCCAAAACACCTTTCCAATCACCCTCTCTGATAACTGATTACAGAGCTTATGGTATGCTCAAAGAGCAATTTTACACCTCAGCAGGTGTTTCCAGGTGTTGAGGGTGGTTTAACTGCAAATGTGGAAAAAGTAGTTTAAAGCCTTTAGTGTCACCAGAGGGAGCTGTCTGGAGTCTGATGAATACGGTGGCCCTGAGGGCTCAACAAACATCAACTTAACAACACAAGAAAACATTGACTTCACAACACATAAACACGTTCCATCATCTACACAACACACAAACACATCTTCACTAGCAAGGACCACGCCAGAACAATATATGTTGTTTAAAGATGTAATGGTACAAGGCTTGAGGATGATACATGATTGTGAGGGGGAGGGGTAAATGAGGAAGAGGGATGTTGTTTGTTAGGCTGGGCCGGAGGACGTACTGAAGTCCAGGCAGAGCAAGACTCAGAGTGGGGGTTCTGTCTCAAGCGTGTTTCTGCCCGATCTGAACACTAGCCCCCCGGACGTTACCTAGAATGAGCCAGGGGAGAGGTATGCACCAGATTGAATTGGAAGGGGTGAAGGGAGACAGGAAGAGAGGATGAAGGGATGAGGGGAGATGAGAAGAGGGGATGAAAGGATGAAGGACTGAGGAGAGATGGGAAGAGGGGATGAAGGGATTGACTGAGGGGAGATGGGAAGAGAGGACGAAGGGTAGTGGGTAAGGATGAGGAAGGAAGGAGAATGGATGAATGAAAGGGAAAAGGAGGGTGGGTCGAGAATTCTGAGACAAACGAGGCTGAATGTGTTGACCGGGTATAAGTAGGCTTGACGGCTGATTAGAGGTGTGGTTGACATTAAACTTCATTTAAAACAAAGCAACGTTGAGATCATCCCTCAGACAAGGTCTACCTGTAACCTTTGTGACCCTATTTCCTCGAACTCTGGACACTTTTTCAGACAAGAAATGCAATAGTGCAAATCAAAAGAATTTGTTTTGGTTACCAAAAAAAAACAAAACACTTTTCCTGAGAATCTTGGGAGAATCGTGATCTCAATTCTTACAAATGGAAAGCAAATGGAATATGATGTCATTAAATGTTTTTCAGATACGTTCAATATGAACATTTTGCAACTTTGCAGTCTTTTAAAAAATGTTTTTCATTTATTTGATAAAAAAGTAAATTGAGGTGATATTACATTTATTTTGAATGTAACCTATAAAGAGCCAAACTGTGGTGACAACAGAGTTGAAAATGACTAAAAGTTTCAACACAAGATTCAGATTTGTGTGAGGCATTGAGACTATTGAGGCTATTTGCTGCACAAAATGGATGGTAGTAATCAATCCGCTGTCAGTATGAATTGTCTGTTTGTTGGATTTTTTGTACTTATGAAATAGAGATAAAAGCCATTAAAATCAAGAATAGAAACGAAAACACATCTAAGTGTCTGACCGTGACGGTTGCCATCTGGCTTTCTGCATGACAGCTCTTGGAATGTAATGCTCAAGACCCTAATGGCCAGGCGTGGTTAAGCCATTATTAATTTATAAGTGACTCAGCCCCGATGGGGGTTAGGAGGGGGAAGATGGCCAAACACATGTAGACCACATTTAATCCACAGGATGTATGCATGGAGTGAGGGCGACGTGGGACAAATGTGTGCACAGTAGTAGAGTTCGAAAAGGCCCGTGCCTCAGAGAGCTTCTATTGTCAGTCAAAAGAGGGGCGGGCGTAGGTCTGCGGAGAGGATAAACAAGGATGCATTCATACATGAGCACCCCCTTCACTAAAAAAAAACAGACATTTAAGTTTGGGTTTAAAATGCAGAGGAATATGTTCCTGAATTATGATGATGTTCATTTTTAAAGCTGCTTTCTTTTGACCACAAGGGTTATGGAGCGTTTTGTGAGTGGGCAGAGGTTGGTGGGAGCAGAATAAGCTGTAAACGCAGTATTGAATTCTTATCATCGTTTAACTTATTAAGAGGAATGTACGAGCAAATGGTTTCTCGTTTCCACAACCAGCAGACACAGAACAAATGAAATAAGAGAGCTCCTCACTGAGGTTAGTTAACAATAAGACTGCAAAAACTATCGTGTGGTGTCTTTAAAATGTGCTGTGGACTTGTCTTTTAAATAACAACTGAAAGTTGCAGAAATATTTCTTTTTTTTCTGAACGCTATTGTGTAATATATCGTACATTTGTCTTCAAACCCTGCCAAAATGTAAAATGTTGATCACTTTGTCTGATCGATCTGAATTGGGCACGCACGCACGCACGCACACACAGAGTGACTGTGCTGTTTATCTGCATTAACTTTGCTTTGAGTTCCTGTGTTTGTCCAGCTTTTACAGCGGTCAGGGGTCAATGGAAAACAATGTGCCTGGATGAATAGAGATACAAGGCTTTGCAATGCTGAGAACTGAGATGTTGGCGGAGGGATCGGAAGATAAAAAAAAAACGTTTGCCATCTGAGGTCTATTAAGGCGTCGTAAGGAGGACATAGAGGAGAAGTGTGAGTGTGTGCAGGTCATGAATTCACGCAGAATGGAAAGCTAGCCTCGAACACAGACCGCCACAAATCACTGCAGGGCTTTCATCTTTATGGTGTTACATGCGCGACAACATGCACGATTGAATCGCCAAAATAAACGCATGGAGTGAGTTTTAGGGCAAAACTTGGACTGAGAGCTGCACATTGTCGATCCTGGCACTGGAAAAGAAAGAACGTCCGACTTCATTTCCAAACAAGCTGAGAGGGGCTGAGGAAGAAAGGGGGTTCACTTTACATAATGCTTTTCTATGTCCGGCTATTCCATTCTGAAAACACTTCTCAAGTCAGATAAGAAGGTGATTTCTCGCTGTGGTCGTTTGCCTTTCCCTGTTACACAGATGGTTTAAAATGATGCCATGTTGTTCGCACCTCTCAGAGGAACTCTTAGAGGGGTATAAGTTCTTTGGTTAGAGTAACCGTAGCTGGTGTTGAGCATCACGTGGCTTCCCGCTACATTCGGAGGCCTCCACACAGGAAATTGTGACTCCAATTTTAGTAAAGCCCATGTGAAGGAGGGGATCATGTTTGAAGAGTTACCAAAGTGGCACTGAAGATCTTTTATTAAATACATCTTCTTGATGTAGACATTAGTGCCTGGTGTGTTGGGGGACTGTGAGAAGATGGGGGGGGGGGACGCGAGACGAAGGAGACGAAGTGGCTCCATCTCTGCTCAATGCCACGATGGTGTCTGTCACCATGTCACCTCTACGCCTATTAATAGAGGACTCCATGTGGAGGAACCTGTGAATGGAAAACACCACAGTGAAAATATGTGCGAGGGGCCATGGGTAAGATAATACGACATTAGAATTTGACTCCATCCTTCTGTGTCTTGGCTCGGTGGTTGTTCCTGGCAGGAATAGGATTCAAATATTTTTTGTATACTCACTTATCCTTGTTTTGCTGTGAACAAGCATTTTGTCTGGTTTGTCTTTAAACATGTGGCATTTTTAATTGAGTCGTATTTCATTTTATTGCCATGAATTTATTTTTGAAAAGTTGCAAAAACCGAGTACAGCGTCTACCTGTATACTGCATAACATGATACATTTTTAACCGTATGAAACAATGGTCAGCACTATGGCAGCCTATTAATGCCTGATTTATTTCAGACGATATTCACTACTTTTTTTTTTTACTTTTTGAATGCATGGACCGGTTTCATGCAAGACAATCTTTCTACGGACAAAACGCACAATAAAGTGCAAAAATATGTAATTTAATTATTACATATATAATGTAAATGTTATTATTCCATTTTATATTATGCACTTTATTCATATTATTATTACATTGTAATATACATAATATAATACAAAAAATGTTTACAATAAATATTACCAACACACAAAAAAAACATTTTATATTCTTTCTGTGCGTCCCGGTACCAAATGATCCACGGCCCGGTACTGATCCACGGCCCGGTGGTTTGGGACCCCTGATATAAAACACAGACATTTAAAAAGTCAGACAAATTCAATTTAAATAAAATAAAGGTTGTTTTTTTTTTTAGATGGAGGAAACAATGTTAAGGAAGACATTTGCTCGTCTCTTAAAGCTTTCTGAATAGTGTATGTCTGGTTCTAAAGATTTTGATCAGAAATAAAAAATAATAAAAGAAATAAAGAAGAACGAGCGAGGCATTGTCACGAATCAATGTGGATCATGTCCTGCTGACAGGAGGCCTTTCAGGGCCACAGAATCAGCGGCAAAAGTTTGGACACCACAAGTCACTGACACATGCCATGAGGTGAAACACCTCTTACATCCACTTCAATTAAACCATTACCCAAAGTATCAGTGGATGGAAAGACTTTAAACCTTTTCTAACAGCGGAGGAGAACACTGAGAAGCGCTCGGTCGTCCTGCTGAAAACAAGAACTGACATTGTACTCGAAAGCAACGCCTGCCGGACGTGTGTTACAGCACTGGCTGTGAGATTTATTTTACCATCTGGGGGACAGACTGATACAGAGAATGCACTTAAATTATTCATACCAAAAATCTCAAAAAAACAAACAAAAAAAAAACATCTGGTACTTCTTTTGTCCAAAGGCAAATACATCTAATTGTTTTGCCTTCAATTAGTCCAACGACCCAAATTAGAAACTTGGCCAAAGTATCTCTTTAGGGTGAGACACCAGTGCCACCTGGCGGCATGGCACCAGCACTGCCACAGTCCTGCAGCAAGCTGTATCGAGCTGTGGCAGGTTTGTCTTGTTTTTTGTGGAAATGCAAAGGTTTTCTCTACACATGGTGAAGTTTCTGACCTGTATCAAGAATCTGCTCCGACCCAAAGACGATAACCACTATGTAATCGGGTTTCATTGCAATTTCTTCAGAAAATAATGCATTCTGTATTCTGTTTGAGCAGGGCCATTTTTAATGTCCACACAAAACACAGTACTGTCCATGTCCTCCATGATAACACTATAAAGCCAGAGAATCAAGCTTTCCATCCCAGTTAAAATGTGTATGTATTTTTTGGGGCTATGTATGGACTGATTTTTATTGCTGACAATATGGATATTAATAAAAATCAAACCTGGACTATTGTGTGATGTAATTATCTCTATCTTGTAAGTCAGACACATAGGTCCACATCAGGATAACATCTTTGCAGTAACACCATGTGTCACTTTGGGCAGTGAAAGCCATTATGATTCAAACATTTTGAATCAATGAATCAACACATACATTTGTACATAAAATCCCTCGACACATTGTCCCAGACATATGACCTGCACCTGTCTGTCTTGGGAGCTTGAGTTAGATGGTGAATGCGTCATTAAATGCCACCTGCAGCTTTTTTTATTAGGCCTCCTGTTAACAGTTTGTTTCAACATCTTCTGCACAAGAACATTTTTGTACCAGCAAACTGGCTTGTGCACATCGTCCTCTCCACACAGATCCTCCCTGGTAATGTGACCTAAATATTGCTCTTTGCTCACCACATTTAGCGCTTGGCCTGCCATAAAGAATGTAGTAAAGCTCTGCTTCTGGTTCTCCCTTGGTTTTAGCAATCGTAATAACACTCTATTCAATTCAATGGAGGAGGAGAGGAGAAGAGGAGAGGAGAGGAGAGAAGGTGGGGAGAGGAGAGGAGAGGAGGAGAAGAGGAGAGGAGAGGAGAGGAGAGGAGGAGAAGAGGAGAGGAGGAGAGGAGAGGAGGAAAAGAGGAGATTTGGGGATGGACTCATTTTAAGGTTAAGGCTATATTCAATGCATGACAATAACAGTAGAGAACAATTGATGAACTGTACAATAAACCCAAAATAGTGAACGCAATAACTGCAGTAATTTGTGTAAAATGAGCGATTTAGATGCATTTTGAGCAGATTATTTCCCTGTGAATATTGTATCAGAGATGAGTTTTCCTCTTATTTTTTAGGAACTTTTAATACTATCCTCGTCTGTAATATGTTCAGGTTTTTGAAACAATCATACATATTCAATAGTATTCTTTTTTGACACATTCAGCATTTTCTTCTGCCCAACGCTTGTCCATTGTTGTGAATCCTCACCGTGCCCTTATCATGTGAGGTTTAAAAAAATGTTGATATCTGAAATAATCCAAAACTTAAAAATTTAAAAAAAAGAATTTCATTTAGTTTTCTTCACAGAAACAAATGACCAACTGTATATTTAAAAAAAATTAAAGTTGTCTTACATTCCTTAAAATCGTCATCATCATGTTTCAGGTTTCCTCTCACAGTCTGACTGGCAGATCACCATGGATACCTAACTGGGTTGTAGCGCCAAATCTTAAAACTGCAGAACACTATTTCTAACATAATTTAACCATCTAAGAGTGAAAAATGGAAACATAGGTTGATTTTAATTAGAGGGGGGCCTCAGAGGGCCTCCACTGTTTGTTTTATATACAAAGACTTATTCAGCCAATTCTAATTGAGTTGTGACACGAATTAAAAAAAAATTGCCAAAATAACCGAACTTTTCATTCCATGCTCACTTTTCCCTGCTGATACCAAATATGCCCTACTAGCTAACGTTAAAAACACAAGAAAGCAGCTACGCCAAATTTCGGCAACATGGTATTATAACTCTTTTGTTATTTTGATTGACCGCAAACTAGGCGCATTTGTGAAAATACACATTAAGTGTTTAGAAACCACTGCCCTGTGTTGTCTTCAGTACGTGGGATAAACTCTTCCTATGACAGAATGTGTGGTCCAACCGTGGGTGGAAGCTAACAGGCTATGGACTAGAAAGCTTTTATTAAAATGATTTAATAAAATTACGTCATAATACACCCATGCATTCATTCAGTGGGCATTGAACATTTAGCAGGAATGTTAAATGTGACATTCAGACAGTCAACGGGTTACTGTTACAAATCACTGAGAGGCAATAGTGCCAAACATACATTCAAGTCAGTGATGGAAAATTTAAAAATATACTCTTACATAAAAATGTACCTTCGAGAAGAATCGATGTGCCACTGCCGTGAGAAAAACATTACTGGAGGAAAAGCCCACCCTCGGATATGGTTACACTATCAGATATCCCCAATTCATTCCAGCTGTTAGGTTACCTCATAAATAACCTCTGGCATGCTCTGATGAAAGGATTGTTACTGAACCTACATCACTTCCTGCCTTAGATTGGGATTTCCTAAACTTTTTCTATTCACCTGTTGGTTCTATGAGAACAATTAGTGCCATGCCCCTTATTCAAAGCACATTGGATTGTGTTTGCGCTGTATTCTACAAGATTACCCGCTTTCCCTTTCTTATTGTGATCGACTGACCAAAAAAAACAACAAATATGGCACATTTACGCTAATTAACTCCATTTGTATATCATGGCGCAAAGATAAGTGGTTTCTGTTTGCTGTGCTCTTTTCATGGGAATGAGAACAATCTCCACCAACAGGTAATTGATAATACCAGTTTCTTACTGTTAAATGTAGGGAGGGTTTTTAAGACAACAGGTTTAAAGAGAATTATCTCCGATTTCATAGCCGTCAAACATTTAGACTTCTATAACGTAGTCGGAGTTGCCACAGATCACCCCGGCGTCTTCATAGTGGGCACAGTTATGTGTCCCCACGCCAGCGTGTGTGCAGTCCAGCAGGCCGGACTCAGTCCCTTCACACTGAACATCGTCCAGAAAAATCTGCAGATCCTTCCCTTCCCCAAATTCTGAGTTCTTGGCTGCCTTCAGAGCGTATCTGAAGCCCAGTTGCCGGCAAACCACCGCAGCATTCTTGATGGTCCATAGGTCGTCGCACACAGTGCCCCACTCCCCATTAAGGTAGATCTCCACCCGTCCGCGGTCGCTCCGGCGTTGTTCATCCCCAACCAGCCGCAGCACTCCGTTCTGGAGCTCGGGCACACTCTCTGTCCTGGATTTGCCCTTCCTATGTCTGCCTCTGTGCCTTGAATGTCTGGGTGACTTGGTGGTTGTGGTTGTGGTTGGCAAAGGGGGGGTCAGGTCTGGCACTCCGAGACGGTCAATGAGCTCTTGGAGCCAGTCGGAGGACTCGGTGGGTTGTGGCTCAAGCTCGATTTTGTTTGGTGGCTCAATACCGATTAATGCTAATGAAGAATGATGATAAAGAAAATTAAAAAAATAAAATAAAAAATTTAAAACACGAGACCAAATATGAATACAAACAAATGAATGCCACAGATTGAATCAGTTTTGAATTAGTCAGTAATGTGACTCACTTTCCTGAGGAACAAACTTGATGAGGTTACTTTTCACTCGGACAGGAAGAGGGTCATAGTGACATTGTCTGGGTGGAGCACGTCTGAAAAACAACCAATAACAAAACAGAACATTATATTTTCGCACGTGAGAAAGACTCAAACTTCCAGTCTTTTAATATGTATTCAACAGTTATACGAGCTTCATGGCTGGCACACAAACTTGGTGACACAGCCGTCAGACAGAGTTAATAGCTGTCCGCAGTACTGCCAGAGACTGGAGATTCAGGATGGCAGGCCTTTCACATTACTGCCAACACTGCTTCATTTCCCTTCTTTACCAAAAAAAAAAAAAAAAAGAAAAAAGAGAGACCTCCTCATTCAGCAGTTGTCCCACGAGCGCTGAGAAAACACAGATCTAAGCTTACGTCCAGGCCAAGTATGATCATGATCCTGCACATCCCTCGGGCTAACAAAGAAGAATGACATGCCTGTGTTTGTAATTATGAACAGATGTGCGTCTTACACATCCATTTTCCAAAGAAACAGCAATAGGACTGTGCATAGTGAGCGGTTACTGTACTGTACAGGGCAAAAGACACATGTTTTGTTTGCGTAATGATGGTGAAGTGAGAGAGCAGCAAAGCAAAGGTCATGTTAGTCTATATCCGTATCACCCCGAGCAGTGATAGTGCAGCAGTAGTACAGTATACACAGCGTCTCTAGTGCTCACCTTGAGGGGTCCACCACTTTATAAATGACTCCTGAAGGGGATGAAGCGCTCGGTACTCCAGTCGACATGAAGTACAGCTCACCTGAAACGGTTACATCGAGAGGACATCACACACATTTCCAAATGACAGCGAGTGCAAACTCCAGAGAGACTCTTGAGTAAAAGCGTGTGCGTGCATTACCAGCTTCATCCTCTGCAAAGGAGATGATGTACTGGTGGTAGTTGTTGATGAGTCCGGGGAAGGCACAGGTCAGGCCCATCCCCATACAGATCTCATTGTACTTCCACATCCCCGTGTCCTCTCGCAAACTCATCAAACGCCTGGGAAAGGAAAAAACGATGTACAATCTGTAATGTGCAGTGTACTGTTACTTTACGATGTACCAACACACAGTGTCTACTTCG
This sequence comes from Bovichtus diacanthus, assembly GCA_943590825.1. Lineage (NCBI taxonomy): Eukaryota > Metazoa > Chordata > Actinopteri > Perciformes > Bovichtidae > Bovichtus > Bovichtus diacanthus. The sequence continues at coordinate 3,343,739 of CALSBV010011913.1, forward strand.
GTTAATGTTTTTCTACAGTTCCCAAAGTATTTTTTAAAAAGAGCCTCAGAGAACAAGAACGTGTTGTACAGCGGTGTTAATGTGTACGGCATACAACGCCCTCCAACCTTTGACCCTTGCTTCAGATTAGGAAAAAACTCCCCAAAGCTCAGGAAGAGCTACTGAGGAGAGCTCCTTCTCCCAGGACGGACAGACGGGATATAGACAGTGTACAGAGAAACCAACATAATAAAATACAGTATAGACAATCGAACTTATATGTGCAAATGTATCCGGGAAGATGTCAAACCGCTTCCAGGTGTCGCTAAACAGAACCTGAGCCACACCCCACCTCCCCACCATGACCAGTGGTCTGAAGTATTCAGATCTTAAGTTTACTTACAGTGAGCAAAAGTATCAATACCAGTATTGAACAATATTCCATAAAAATAAATAAATAAATAAAAAATAAAAAGTCCTTCATTCAAACTTTACTTTAGTAAAAGTACAGGAGCTAAATGTACTTAACAAAGTAAAAGTAAAAGTATTCATTATATAGAACGGCCCCTTTCAGCGTTTCCATATATAACATACAGGTTTATTGTCACCTATGCATCGACAGGTAAGCAGCATTATGTTAGCGGATCAAGGTGGAGTTGATTTTAGCCACTTTATAAAATTTTCATATTGTGTTTTAAGCTGCAAAAAAAAAAAATAGCAACCTCAAAACAAGACTTTTCTGTTTGACAGAGTACGTCACCGGAAGGGAATGAAGTGAGACTGACGTTGCGTCTTCAAGGTACTTCACGGACTTCATGCCTTTTTCGCAGGCATCTAACAAACACCTACAGCAGTTACCTTCAGAGGTTGGTGCTATTTCATGAAGAAAATGCTTTTTACCAGATTAAACCTTACCCGCTCATAAAGTCTCCAAATATGTACATGCCGTTCAAGTTGGGGTAGTCACAGCCTCGGTACACATAGCCACCAGTCACTGACTTGCCCATCTTGTGAGAGTACGCATAAATAGGGAGGACATCGTCTGTGAAATAAGCCAAAAGTCATTGTTTGTATTACTGAGAGTCTCCATCATCTGTGTTAGCCATTTCTTTCAAATGAAGCCACTTGTTCGCATTATATATATATTCTTATTTTATTATTTTTCTTAAAATATTGACCCTTTTTCTGGTCAGTAAGTCATAAACTCCAATTTCTAATCCAAAAATAGTTAGTTAATTAATTTATAAATTAATTTATTATTTCCATTTCTTGCCTTCCTATTATTATTTATAATGATTATCTATTTACCCCTCACTCTCATCTCGCTCCTTTTGAAACTACATTAGAAAACCAATTTTTTTTAAAACTTTTTTTACTACTATTTTATCATTGCTGCTCTCACTGTTATTTTTTGTTATCTTTACTGTAACACCTGAATATGTATAGCCTCTCTCTCTTCTCTCCTTTTTTAAATGATTATTTTTATTATTATATATACATATTTTCATATATTTAAAAAAAATTCTATTCGCTATTACTTGGCTAGAGTGGCCTGAATAAAATATTGAATTAATAAACTTAATAACTTTATCAAAAAAATTACAATAATAAATAAATTAGAAAGAATATGTGTATGTTTGTATCATACAATCAATTAAAAGAGATAAAAGATATCTCTCCACATTGGCAGGCTCTTTCCCGGTGGGTCTGGGAGCTGTTCAGGGGGGGTGAATTGTCGACGGGATATGATCCGAGGGTTTGCTTCCTCCCCAGGGCCTTGGGGCAGTTACCATACAGTTTGGCACCTTGTATAGTAGGTCTCTGCCTTCAGTGTGTGAATGGATACATTTTGACATGTAGTGAAGGGAAGGGCTTTTTAGTTGTCTGAAGAATAGAAAGGCGCTCTATAAATGCAGGTACATTTACCAAAACGTTGTCATCATTTCTATCATAGGCCTGCTTCTTCAAAACACAGCAGAAGCTAATTTCATTCAGACAGGAAAAGTTACAGTAACTTGTGCTGAGAGCTGCCATGGTGTTCATTAGAGATGAAGAACTCCACTTTCTTGGCCCTTCATTACAACACAATTGGATACAGGAGGGTAACCACGGGTGTTTCCAAACCTCTGACCAGAGTATGCCTACCTAGCGAGCTGTTGGCACACAGCTTCTTATCGTAGCAGGAGAAGCCCTCTTTGGCTCTCCAGCCGTAGTTTCGACCTTTCTTGATGATGTTGATCTCTTCAAACTTGTTTTGGCCCACATCCCCGCAGAAGACACGTCCTTTGCCCTCTTTGGTCCAAGGGTCACCCCTGTCCACAGAACACCTCCACATGTTGCGGACGCCGTAAGCATAAACCTCAGGTCGTGCCCCCCGCTCCTGTACGAAGGGGTTATCTGGAGGAATTCTGTACAGAGGGCCTCTCTCATTGTCATCCACATCAATGCGGAGAACTTTACCCAATAGAGCTGACCTAAAATAGACATGGAAAAAGTTATATTTTATCTCAAATGCACTCTTACTCTATTACTCTTCATAGGTCCAGACTTAACTTTATATATTATAAATAAAAATGGATCGAACAGTAGCCCAAATTAAGATTCTTTGCTACATTTAAAAAAATTAGGTACACCCTTTGGAATTTCAGCTCATTCAGGGTGTCTAGTTTCAGAAGCCTTTGTGGATGTCTTACTTGTTCTGGGCATTCCCATATTTCCCGAATGGGTCTCCCGCCATTCCACCATCCCCTGTGAAAATGTACAAGTAGCCATCATCTGCAAATAGAAGTTGCCCTCCATTGTGGTTGGATGCTGGTTCATCGATCTCTAGAACAACCCTGGACGGAAAGTGAACATGACATATAAGACAAGAAGAAGACCAGGTATAGGACATTTGTCGGTCCATACCTACCGCTCAGAGGCATGGTCCACCACATTCATGTCATTGGCTGACACATGAAACTCACTGATCCTGATCCTCTCATCAAAACCCACCTCCACTGAGTAATACACATACAGCTTCCCATTGTACTTGTACTTGGGGTGAAAGGTAAGTCCCAGAAAGCCTCTCTCGTCCCCTTCCCATGATGACGTTAACACTGCCTTGGTAATGTTTAAAAATGGTGTCTCCATTTTGGATCGGTCAGAAAGGTACGTCCACACCAAGCCCACCTGTTCTGCCACAAAGAACCGATGTGTGCCATCATTGGCGTGCACCATAGCTAGTGGGTTCCGCAGCCCGTTCGCAACTTCCTCTAGGCAAAGCTGCAGACAGCCGTCCACATCCGACTGAACCCGGCCCAAATTCAGGGTGAGCTTTTGGTTGCTGAGGAGGTGTGGGTAACAGTAGTCAGCGTCGTCTAGCTCCAGGTACTGGCAGAGACGTGTCTGGTCTTCTTTGACTTTGGCTATGTGTGGGTCGTCTGACAGGAAAGGGATGGTGGAGCTGCACTTTTTCCAAAACTGAGAGCAGTAGTCAGGACAGAGGCCAGGGATGGTCCTGACTGGGGTGGTCGGGACCTCGGCATCAAAAAGGTGAGCTGCATATGGAGAGCATTCCTGGGCAGATAAGGAAGAGAGGTGAGGAGGAGAGAAGAGACAGTAAAGAAGAAAAATGACTCGATTTGCCGTATGTAGAGATTTCCTCAAACCTGCATTATCTGAGTTTTTGGGTCACTTTGACACAGGGTTGCAAAATGAACACAACTGACACAATATGTCAACACTATACCTTTAACGTGGATATTGTGAACTTGATAGCACAGCCTAGTTACACATCCAGCAAACACAGAAACATTTGTATTCATTTGAAGTCATCTTTCTGACACCTGATGACTGGAAGTCCAATATTAAATAGTGTTTAGCTCTGTTTTGTTCTTCATCAACTCCTCATACGTACTATGTTCCCCAGCTTCACTCTAACTGTGTCTGTCGGCTGTGCTAGGCAGGTAGCTTACACCGGGTTCATCAGAGCCTTCATCTGAAAACAGCTGCCTGCTGCTGCCGAAACAGGGTTGACGATAGTAGTGAGACTAAAACCAAAACAATGAGCTGAAAGACGCCGTGTCGGGCATCACCTGGCATTACATTACTGAGTTCATCACCATGACCTTTCACATTACACAATCATTTGAACAAATGTTAGCATAGAAATCTCAGTAGACAAAAATAAAATGTTTTTTTGTTTTTTAGCTATTTGAGTAACTGCATTGATTGTAAAAATGTGTAAAATTTATTCTCCAGTGTTATTATATCATCAAAGGGCCAACAATCATTTGGCTGTGGCTCAGTTGAAGTGGGTCGTCCAACCGGCTCCTCCGCTCCGCATGTCGAAGTGTTGTTGGGCAAGATACTGAACCCCATATTGCTCCAGAAGGAACAGCCACCAGAGTGTGTGTATGTGTGTGTGTGTGTGTGTGTGTGTGTGTGTGTGTGTGTGTGTGTGT
>CALSBV010011913.1:3348172-3366512 GCA_943590825.1 Bovichtus diacanthus
GTGTGTGTGTGTGTGTGTGTGTGTGTGTGTGTGTGTGTGTGTGTGTGAGAATGAACAATAGATTAGATGATGAGCAGTTTGGCACCTTGTATAGTAGTCCTGCCATCAGTGTATGAATGTAGTGTAAAAGCAAATCAAATCAAATTTATTTATACAGCCCAATATCACAAATTATACATTTGTCTCAGTGGGCTTTACAGACTGTACAGGATACGACACCCTCTGTCCTTAGACCCTCGCACTGCACAACGAAAAACTTCCGAAAAGAAACCCCACAATTAAAGGGGAAAGACGTTATAAACCTCAGGGAGAGACTGAGGAGGGTCCCTCTCCCAGGACGCACAGACTGTAATGGATGTCGTCGTGTGTAGAGAATAAACAATTCCACTTTTGCACATTGAGTGCACAGAAGACTAGAAAGGTGCAATATAAACGCAATTCCATTTACTATATCAGTGAAAAAAATACCATAGAAAAATGTTGTCGTGTTATCAATAAAATAACTGTCGACTAACACAACAGGCTCCTCCTACGTTACACTCTTTCAGCTGGACATACAGTAAATGCATGCTTATACATGCTGGTATATCATGGGGGAAATTGCAGAAAGCAATGTTGTATGTTGTTGTCAGCCTCAAAAGAGCATTCCGACCTATTTTTTTTTTTGACATTTTTAAATAAGAAAAAAAAGAATAGTTTTAAGGTTTATGTAGTAAGGTCATTGTAATATGACGGTTTCATGTCGCTGTATGCCTGCAGATAAATGTGGCAATCAAGGCATATTTCTGAAAAAACTTCATGTTCAACACACTAAGGGGAAGTGCCCTTTTTCTCAAGCGCACCAAGTGCATACAAAAGCAAAATAAACTAGACAATAACATTAGAAGTGTGACAAGCAATTTCCAGTCATGACTAATTGGTCTTTCCCCACATGAAATGTCTTCCTCAGTCTAAAAAGAAAAAGTTAATTAAAAGCCCATAGTGGTGATCCTGTTATGAGTTTATATTACGCCTGAAAAACAGTGTATTTGATAATATATGATATTATATAATAGTGGGTACACCTGGCTGATAATAAGTGGCTCAATCAACACCTGTCTGGACTTCTCATCTGTGTGTCTGGTGCAGTTTTCATTCAGCTCACCAGTGAACTTCATGGATAGAGGATGTTTTGACAGATTTACTGTCGGATAAAATCATTCTGTTGACCCCGTTTCATAAAGCCTAGTCTAGTGTTTGTCCGCATGACGGCTCTCCTTCTGCTCCAAGAGTACTACTGGCGGATGATGGAGACGTTTAGGGCGAAGGAAAGCGACCTTTGGCCACGCATGCCTACCTGGCAGAGCAGCTCCAGGACGAACCCGGCACAGTTGGCATATCCATAATAATCAAAATTATCCATAATCCGGTAGTACTTTGTCATCAGCTCCTGGTCTTTCTGGTAGTCACAGCAGCCGAACTCTTTGTACATTACGCAAAACTGGAGCTCCTGCAGCGGTCGGAAGGGCGGCTTAAAGTCCAAACACTGCGGGTGCAGCACTACAGGTGCGACACATAACGCTGCAACATACACGAAGGCAATCGGCGAGACCCACAGCCGAGCCGGGACCCTGCCACACCGCCGCTGCATTACGGCCTGCGTTACTGGGTTGTGGAAGATGAAGCGACTTCCTGTGTGCACTTTGCTCGTTATGTGGCCCTCCGACGTGGGGAACGTGACCCACTGTGTCAACTTGGGCTGTGCGTCGTCAGGCTGCAGCGTCCCGGGGTCATCTGCGCACAGAAAAATAGAAGGAAGCCTACGGCAGAGTCTGTGGAGCGCAGAGAGCAGGGAGAGTGAGGTCGACAGATAACATCATCGAGTAACAGTCAACGTCACCATGCGCAAAACATCGCCAACAACTGCTCTTTGAATCCATCCCAGTATCGCACGTTTACTTGTGCAATGTTTTTTTCGTTTTTTTTTTTCGAGAGTCCAGTCTTCTGAATTTCAATCAAAGCACGCAGTGCATTGTGGGACTGTGGGTTCTTCCGTTATTGTAGTTCATTGTCTTATCGCTTGCAACATTTTGTTATTGAATAATCGTGCAGGGCGAACTTATCCAGTCTTAATCATTTGACTCCTGGATAAAAATAACAAAAAACGTCGCCATAATGATGAGAATAATGAGTACAATACTGCTTGCACACTGCAGGTATTGTTCAGACCCAGGTCATGAATGTATTTAAAATATCAATGTATTTATCAGCATATAGAAGTGGCACTCAGTCTCCAGGCAAAGTACATTCAACCTCTATTTGATGAAGTACACTTATTTTAGTTAAGGTATTCAGGTGAGCATTAGATTAGATGATGAGCAGTTTGGCACCTTATATACCAGTCCTGCCATCAGTGTATGAATGTGTGTGAATGGGCAAACGTGTCCACATGTAGGAAGACTAGAAATGCAAAAATGCAATGCCACCAGTGAAAAAATACAAGCCATAGAAAACGTTAGTAGTTTAATCGGTAAAATAACTGTCAACGGACACAACAGGTTCCTCCTATGTCACACTCTTATTTAAAATAAATAAATACATTCATTGGAAGGAAATGTCTGCGGACATGAGTAAAAACATATTCACTTTCTACATGTATACTTCTGAGTCTGTTTTGTGTTCCAATGAATGTCTTTGTGAGCTTGAAAACATTAAACCGTGTAAAAAAACATAAACATTCATGTTGTGAGTGCACGTTAATAATCGTTCACAGGCCTAGCATTGAAACTGTAGTGACCTTCTGCAAAAACGTGTATGTGTTCTATATTCCATAGGTTGCTTGGTATTTCCTGCTGAAGAAATGTCAACAGTTTCAAAGTATCTGTAATTGCTGAATTCAAAATGATCCAGGGCTGATGTATGGATGGGAGAATTGAATGCTCGATATCAAACAGTGATGATTATAGTATTGGGAGAAGGTTGTTTGCGGAGGGACTTCGGGATCCAAAAGTGGCTGATGGTATTCTGCTATGGTTCAGAGGAATATGCCGATCCCTGGAGTGGTATGCCGCTCGTGTTCCACCGGCATATACCGTTTCCTAACAGCAGCTGTTGCTTGAAAGTGGTATGCCACTGTCATACTTTCACACCAGGAACATCCCCTGTTACATATTTCCCATAACTTAATATTTTCCTGTTTTTATTGACAATGTTGCGCAACATAGCGAAGTAAGTAAAGGACTGTGTACTGTCAAGTTTCTCTTGTCTAACACATGGCCAGTCTGACTAATCTATAACAGAAATTGAGAGCCAACTAAATAAATAATACCTGTATTATGTTGGCATGTTTAATAGTAGAAAACAGTCACACATTAGGCCTATAAAAAAGTTGTGGAACATTAACCAGGCATACGTGGGATATATTATTTATTATTCACCGTACTTTTATTGAGTACCTGTTGCTATCGTTGTGGCATTAGCCTCAGCTTCAGCAGCATAAACCTTTTTATACCAACGACCACTCCTGCTCCAGCGGCATAAGCCATCTTTTTGTGTTTTTTTATACCGGATATCAGGTGTTATTGGTACATACACACGTTGTCATATCAGACTGTCAGAAGATACATCATATGGTGAAAAAATACCATGTCTATTAAATCTACGCCGGTAGAAAACGGCTAATGCCACAATGATAGCAGCAAGTACTCATTCAAAGTATTTTTGGTGAATAATTAATATGCCATATGTAGGCCTGGTTAATGTCCGTGGAGTTTTATGTAATGTGTGATCGCATTCTACTATTAAACATGCCAAAAATAATACAAGTAATATTTAGTTAGTTGACTCTAAATTTCTGTTATTAATCATTCAGACTGGCTTCGGTGGCTAAGCTAATAGCATCCATGTTAGACGAGAGAAAGTATACAATCCTTTATTTACCGTGCTCTGTTGCGCAACATTGTCAGTAAAAAGAGAAACAATATTAATTCATGAGAAATATGCATCCGGAGACGTTACTGGTGTGACAGTCTGACCAGCGGCACCTGCCGTTAGGAAACAGTGTATGCCGGTTGAACACCAGTGGCATACCACTCCAGGGATGACCATATGTCGCTGAATCATAGTGGCATACCTTAAGCCACTTTTCGATCTCTTGACATAAACAGGTCTACTTTTTTAGAAGGTAAAAACAAGTAATGTTTCTTCTACTTCTACACTAAAGGGCTATTCTCATTGGCTGGCAGGTTGTTCCAGGCCACAGCCCTAATTGCCCCTGAATTTCAGTTTGTTTGTTTGAGTCCTGTGCTCCTTCATGCGTCGACAACATTAGTTGACCGACTACATATTGGGGAATAGTTGCAACACCATTCTACGCTTCCTCAAAAACAATTAGACAGATTAATAGGAAATCTGGTATGGATAATCATAATCCCAGTGTATGGGTTCATATGTTTTTTTTTTTACTAAAACAACACACATATGTATGCTGAAAGAGTTACTGGTCACTGTAATCCTTGCTCATGTCCACACTGAGGCAAGCCAAAGATAACATGAGGCCTCAGCAGTCTGAGTTCAAATGGGTACCTTCCAAGTCACCGTTTTTTTAATTATTATTTATTTATTTATTTTTATTTTTTTAAAGTGTGCGTACTGTGTGCAGAGGAAGTGAGGGTAAAATGTCAACTTTCCACACAAGACATTGTATTTCCTAATCTAATAGGATTGCAGTGAAATATGTTCAACACATTCCTGACACCCAGAGGATGAACCCTGCATTAAGAATAACAACATCAGCAGTGCAATGTGTGTAAGAGTGTGTAACATGGTTGGCACCCCAATGAAAAGAAGCATCTGTCCTTGTACAATCCAACCGGAAACACCTGAAGACTCTTGACTGTCTTAATAAATAGATCTCCGCATATTACATTTCAGTAGCAGTTCAACAGAAAATATTTATTGGCCATGACAAATGTTAAACTAAATGCATTTAAGCTGTTTGACTCCTCTGAGCTTTCCTGAGGTGTCTCCACCTCTACCTTGAAGTGAAATTCAGGTCAGGAGGAAAATAATAAAACATTTCTGGCAGTTCTTATTACGCATAGCTGTCACTCATTTAGGGTTGGTGTGAGTGTCGTTGTGTATGTGGTTCTTTCTAATACTGCAACAGATTTTGAGAATTTTTCATTTCTGGTGCCACTACGATACCTGAGATTTGGTACAGTACAGATAGCAACACAATAGTTGTTTTTTGAGCCATGCTAGCAGGATGGCTCTATCTGTCTCAACAACTGTTGGATTGATTGCCATGACATTTTCTATAGACATTCATGGTCCTCAGAGGAAGATTCCTAATGACTTTGGTGATCACCTGAGTTTTACTTTAGTAAAGTTCCCACTTGTAGTGCTGAGGTAATTGTCTCAACACCTATCAGATGGATTGCGATAAAGCTCATGCTCCTCTCAGGATGAAGTGTAATAACTGCGGTGATGTTCTGGACTTTTCATCTAGCACCATTATCAGATCAGATTTTTATTTTTTTTTGCTACGTTCATTTATGACCAAAATACCAAATAACATTAATAACATTCTGATCTGCCTCGGCTGCACTTTGTTTTTGGTGCGTCCGATCTGAGATCACTTTGACCACTTTGTGCCATAAACCCTAAAGTCAACATTGCAGGACAAATGTTAGCAGTCACAACGATTGAAGAGGAGAACTTTGTTCAAATGATGGAGACAGTAGATTGGAGGCTGACTGTTACAAAGAAAACCAAAATAAGCAATCTGATTGACTAACATTATGAAGATGAACGACAAAAAAATGAAAAAGAAACTGGCTGCCATTGGCATTGACGTGTGGACAAAAACAGACAGCTCCAATCCCTGCTATAAGTTCATGATACTTTTGTGTTGAGAAAAGTAAAACCAAACACATATCATGAACAAGTGGAGCCCGCTCACACACTACACAGTCAATCCAGCCATGATGTCTGCAAGAGTGGGACATACTAAAGGAGAAGGTCATTACAGTAATAACAGACAATGGGAGTAATATGGTGGCAGTGTTTGAACACACCACCGCAGGAGCAGAAACCAGCTCTGAAGACTCAATGTCATGTCTCGACGGATTTGTTAAAGTTTTCATGTTGTAGTTATTATTGTATTTTATTTCCTGGTCAGATTTAGTGTGTTAGTCAGCCTTTGTGTGGTTTCCCGCCATTGTCAGGGCCTGCCTCGCCCCTGATTGTTTCCCCATGTGTCCACTCATGTATAAATAGTCCTGTCTCCCCTTGCCTTGTGCCTGTTCGTCATAGCCACACACACAACATGAGGCTCACATTGAAGATGATGCAACATTGTCACTAAAGCAGCCAGTCTTTAGGTTTCTTTCCAACTGCTGCATATGCACAAGACATAGACAGATGACCTCCACGACCAGCATGGGGCAGACGATCAGTAAGTTTAAGAAACACAGCATTGATGAAGACACATGAAAAGACTTTTGGTTGGCAAAGACTGCCGATTTTTTTCCAGCTTCTCAGGCCTTTGCAGAGCGAGTGTTCAGTGTCACAGGTGACCTCACTGGAGGCTGGCGCAATAGAGCAAGGGTCACATTTCTCAAAATGAATGGAACCAGATGGAGCTGTTGTGTTTACTGCCATTAACACACTTTATATAGCAACAATATGCACACTCTCATTGTAAGTTACTGTCCTGCTTTTAGTTTAATGTGATATTTACTTCTATTGTCAGTGCTGAGCAAGAGGTGAGTTGATTTTTAATTCCACTAACAGCATTGCAGCGTTTTTTTTTTTTGAGAACGTTGAATTAGACTGGTTTTCTGGATTTAAGTTTTCATCACTGATGGCATTACAGCCTTAGTATTTTGCATCTTTGGATTTAATTGAGAATTACAACTGCTGAAATAATTTACAGTGATAGTTCTTCCTATTGAAATAAGCCCAATCCACGTGTATACATTTATTGCAGATCTTATTTATGTTAATAAATAATTTGAGACCATCTAATAGTTTTTATTCACATTTTGTATGCACTTATGCTGCTTTTGCAATATTTACTTTCCTCAGTCTGAGAAGTAGAAGTGTTATATTAACTTCCATTGTTGCTTTGCTGTAGAAAAGAGCATAGCCCACATTTTTTTTCACTTCTTTTGAGTTACTTGATAGTTCTTTTTCATTATTAATAGAGGGCTTCTGAATTCTCTATAATCAGGTGCTATATGCAATATCAATGTAGCCAATAGTTTCTTTTAATATTTGAGTGTTGCACTTCTGATTGAAAGAATGAAGACTGTCATGTTTAAGTTATTATAAAAAATGCACATCTAATTATTGGTCTTTTGTAGAAAAAAACTAAGGACATGTTCTTGTTTCTATATGAGACTTGTTTTAATATGTATTTCATTTTCAAAGAAATAAAGGCACGTTTCATATTTGAACATAACTGAATCTGTGTCTGTATTGCATGTTCAAACCTTAATACCGTTCTATATTGAAAGGTTAATAGATTTTTCCACCAGGAGTTTATGAAAAATGTCACCACAACATACCCTGTGTCTGTTTGGCTGCTGCAGGACTGTGTGTGTGCGCTCTTGAAGTGCCAGGTCTGGTGGAAGGTTGTGTGTAGTATGTCATGAACCTAATAAAAACAGTCAGAGCATCCAGCTCCCTCAGAGGACATAGAGAACTCTGTAGCCCAGATTATCCCCAGGCTTGTCCTGCCAGTTGGAGACAGAGCCATGTGGACTGTGAGTCAACTGTCCATGCAGTGGCAACATCGCCATTTGACAGGAGCCACGCGGCGCACCACGAGCTTTGATCCACAGATCAGAGGGACTCAGAGCTGAGGCTGAGGTGTAGGCCCACAACCTCGGCACATCTCACATCAGGGACAGTTTACTGCGCCGAGACTTCTTGAGAAAACAAAAAAAACGCTCCGCTACTGCCCCCTACTGTCCGGACAGGATCAACACTGATCCACTTCAGATGGACAAATGAAGCTCAGTGTCATAGTATGTCATAAAACTGCCATAAAAAAAAAAGTATGCTATAAAGAAGTACTTTAAATGTCATAAAATTACCACATAAAAAAGTCATGTATGCCATATACATTTCATATTTTTTTTTAATTAAAGAATTGCGAAAAAGGTTATAAAAAAAGTCCTAGTATAGTGTGTGTGTGTATATAGTATATAAAAGTATAGTATATGTTACGGGTCCCAAAGTTGATACCACAGCAACAATAGAGAATTCTGTAAAACACAGAGTGCAGCAGGAATGAAGATGCGGAGCATTCAGTTCATCATCCAGATTGACAATAAAATACACAGAACTTTTCTCTGAGTGTCAGTTTTCTATTTCCCGTCCATCACTGTAGCTTAAGTGCAAAACATCCATGAACCTAATTTTCACAATATCTCCCAGAATGAACTCACAAATGTAGCTCTGTACATTTGTAGTATACGTACAGTTTTCTACTTTCAGCAACATTCTGCACATTATCACATGTAGAAGAGTGCATCAGGGCGACTATAATGTCAAAATACAGCATTATTCCAATGTATTTAAAGCAAATGTCAAATCTGCAATTCTTCAGGATTTGCAAACTTCATTTGGACACAGCTATCATTCATAGATAAATATAAAGATTTTCTATATACACCCATAAGGCTATATTTTATATATTTTTACGCGACAAGTACAGCTCTGTAACATCTCACTGTTGTGTTTTTCAGCACTGAACAATATACCCATTTCTTTTAGCTAATTATACACGTAGGAGCAACAATAAAAAACACTGCAAAGCAAATAAGCCTAAAACCTGCCGACCTGCCTGTGAAACTGCACTCGGGTAAAAGAAACCCTCACACCGTCAGTTGGTCATCCGGATTGCAGGAGTGGGCTATTTCTTTTGGAATTTCTTCTTTGGGAAAAAAAGTTTAAACGATTGGTCATACACCTTGATCCTTGCTTTGGCTTCTTTTCTTTTTAGCAGACGTTTTGACGGATGACTTTTGAAACAAAGAAAACGTGTAAATTGCAACAGTGACGTTTGCCTGGCAGCCAGGTCAGTACTTGCGAGTACACTGCAATGCAGCACAATCTGTTTCTCTGCTGGCTTCACCTTTTGGCCGTTACCACCCATTGTCATGGCACACAAATCTATACCACCCAATACCATCTGGCTTGTGAGGGTCGTGCACTTTCTCTACCGTTCTGTATCTCATATTCTACATAGGTAAGATTGCCCTCATTGCTCTTCATCTTCTATTCTACTGTATATCAGCACTTTCCTGTTTTGTGGTTCCACTTCCTCCAACTGTTCCTCAGTTCCAGCTCTTCTAAGTATTTCTGTCCCTCCATCTTTCCACTCTCTACTCAGTCTTCTTGTACATCTATCTCCCCCACTGTCTCCATCTCCTGCCTGTCCCTCCTCTCCAGGACCACAATGCGCTTTCACTGACACTTCAAAGGGGCCACTGGGGCTGGGAAGGGAACCCAGGGGCCTTCAGTTTCTCCACCTTAAAACTTAGACAAGCATATAAGCAAACAGGGAGATTTCCAAGACATGGTTACAAAGGCGAGACAAACTAGTGATGATCATTATCAGGTAGTATGAGTCGTCTTTTCAAAGCTGTTTAGAACCGGGCCTGGTTTGGTGCAATCTTTATTGTCCATGTTCATGATGCAGATTCTGTTGAAGCACTCGTGGCTGTTTTTTTTTTTTCCTGATGGTCCAGGACAATTGATATTGTAGTTTGGGTTTTGAATGGGGGGAAAAAAGAGGTTTTAAGTCTGAGGAGAGACGTTAGTTTAGGTCAGTCTAGCAGCCGGGGGCCACCAGCTTGGTCTTGTGAGAGTTGTGTCACAGTGGCATTAGAATCACCGTTTAAAATGTGTTTCAACCTATAGGTAGTCTCTCTATAAATGTATAGTTATTGACCAATACATAACGTTGATTGTTACAGTACCACAGTCCGGCTGATTGATTACGACTGGATTTAATTGTGCAATCCTGTATTGACACAAACAAGTAGCCTTGTATCTGTTGTCTGGAGACAACTAGCAATCCTCACCTGGAGACTGCTATTTACTCAACCTTCAGTGCTAGTCAGAGTTTGCACTTTGAAATGACCACCCAGGCTTTGCTGAGCCTGTGTCTGTATAACTGGTAGTCAGACGGGCTGGCTTATTGAGCGACAGGGAAAGAGGGACTTTATAAAAGAGGGGTTGCTGTATTAGTCAAGACTGAGAGGGCTGAAGAACACAGAGGAAACCCTTTTCTTTAGCCCATGATGGGTTACAGCAAGCTGTGTCTGTTACTGCTGCTTAGCAGCTACACGTTGGCTCGTAAGTAGGGATTCATTTTGATTCAAAGTAATTGCTCACGATAACGTTTGTACAAAATCTTAATAGCGTTTCTTTAAAAAAAACTTTGAAGAATTTTTCATTTGGAACAAACTATTTTGTAGTTTCAGTGTAGGCTTTGTTCTCATCCTACAGTTTGACTTGTCGTCATAGGAAAGGACAGGTTTCACTGATAACATTAAGGATGGCTCTGTGTAACCCAGTGACAGTGAGCCAGCATGAACAATACTAGGACCCTGAAACTGGAAATGGAATTCAGCCATTGTTACACCTGTACTTTTTCATGTCATAATGTCTTCTGTGAAAAAGAACTTTGTGGGCGTGATAGTTCCAGGGTCCTGCACTTTTGCATGCTGGCTCACTAGCATGGCTTACTGTGGCAAGTAAATGGAACAGCGACATCAATAAAGTAACTCCTGTGCGTCAACTATGACAAATCAAGGCATCGAGTTCATTACAAATATTCTTGACTTTTGTTACATTTTTAATTTTTTATTTCAATGTTTACTACCACATACATTAAGTTCTTGGTTGAAAATCAGACATAGTTTGTGACCATGTACATATACTGTATTTGTTCTAACATGTTTTTGGCAAAAAGCACAAACAATATAAATCAATGTGTTTTGAAAGTGTCCAGTGGGAGAACATTTCATAAGAAGAAAATAATATAGAAAATAAAGGAAACACGGTGACAAAGAGAGTAGATAATCCCCCCGTCTCACCCCCCCCTCCCCTTAATTCTCCTGTATATCTTTCATACTGTATACTGCATATATTACCCACCTGTCAGCAGTTCATTGTAAGATGGAAAATAGATACATGTCCATTATTATTATTATTATTATTGTATTTTCCGTGCAGCTGCTGGTGATGTAAATGGCCATAACACCCAAAATAGACCATTTTTGTTCACTTCACCACCTGATGATGATGATATGACACTCACTCACTTTTGTTTTCCAGAGGAAGGCAATGAGAACAATGGAAACACTTCAACGTGTCTGTGTAAGTTGCTATCTACTCCTCAGTTGTATTCACAGTAAATGTCCATTACTCCATCATCCAAACTTCAAAATCCTTTCCTGAAGAAAGTGTCATTGTTTCGTTTTGTTTTGATTACTGTTCTGTCATATTTTGGTAAAATGGAAGAAAAAGAATTATGCAAAAACATAGTATAACATAACATAACATAACATGCATAGTGTACTTTTTAAAAGGACGATAAGGCCCTGATGTAATTACAACTCTCTGGACTTTGTCTGAGGGGCTTTAGAGTGTGTGTGTGCCTGCAAAATTGTGTATGTGCATAGGGTAGATAGAGAGGGGTGAGTGAAATATTGTTGCAAACAGACACATTGACCTGCAAACAGATCGATGGTGGCTGTGCCAAAATAATACACACATGACCCATTTTCTGGAGATAGTAGCAGGAGCTGATGGACTCTTGCTCCTTTGCTTTTTATGATTCTCTACAATAGCAGTTGTTCACTGTTGGAAACATCATTTAGCTGCTACTGGGTCCAAACGTCTACTGCTACATGATAATGTGGAACATGACCTCATCTGTAAAGGCAGTGTTGGCTTTAAATGATTTCATCAGCACTTAGAGCTTTGCACATAAGGGACAAATATCTTAGAGAGTCAATATAACCATGTGATACCATTATCTTATTGCAGTGGCATCCCGATTCAAGACCAATAAGAAATATGTGTACCAGTACACCACAGAGAGCAGAAATGGTGTGGTGGGCACTGCCAACCTGAAGAACGGCCCTAAAGTCTCTTGTCAGGTACATGACTGTTTATGTGTCCCATTTTGTCAAGTCACTTGATAAAAAAATGTTCTTATCTGAACTTTGCATTGACCTTATCTCCGCTGTCGCATATCTTTAGGTTGAGATCGAAGTCCCCCAGTCATGCAGATTTGTCATGCACACCAGGGACTGTGCTCTAAGTGAGGTGTCTGTCATGAATCCCCAGGGCCAGCCGGTCTACAGCCAGGCCCCCGGCTCTGAGGCCTTCCAGGCCGCCATGGAAAAGTTAGTAAAAAAAAAAAACAATCTTAAAAAGCACAATTATAATTTCTTCATATTTGACCTCTGATTAAATATGCTCCTTAAAATGTTTGTTGACACTTTAAATATGAGGAAAATATTAATGCGTTAAAGTGCCTTGATGCCGGTTTAATCAAGTAAGGACTTCTTTGGTGACATCACATATTCAACAAGACTTGTTTGGTTTATGATTGCTGAAATGTGAGTCTTTGTTCTTCATCAAAATCCAAATCGATGCTGTGTTGACCTCAGTTATCTGAGCACGTAAAATGCCGTTAGGCAGGGGGACAGAAATGCCAGTGTACTAAAGTGAGTGTGGGACTTACTTAAAGTGTGCATTTTCATGACAATAATATTCCTAATAATAATTTTTTTTTTTTTATAAAGCACTTTTCAAAACAAAGTTACAAAGTGCTTAACAAGATTAAAAATGGCAAATAACCATAGATCAAAAGATTCAGTGACTATCAGAGCCTTGGCTGAGGACCTCAAGCTGCGACCGCCACGTATGGTGTCACAAGATCTGAGATGTACTTAGGTGCAAGTCCAGAGTGGGCCTTAAAAGTTATCAATAATATTATAAAATTAATTCTAAAAGAGAAGCTAAAATAGGTGTAATGTGCTCTTATTTTTGGTTTTTGGTGAGGCTGGCTGCTGCATTTTTGGACAAGCTGTAATTTGTGTAAAACATGTTAACTCGGGGGTATAGTCCAAATGTGACAGATGACTGTCTCAAGATGTCTAATGGATAAGGTTGAACTGATCTTGGAGAGCATCCTGGGCTGCAAAAAAACAAGACTGGACAACTGCTACATGCTTGTTTAAGCTGAGGTTATTGTTAAAGATGACACCAAGATTTTAACAGAGTTTTGGGGCAAAGAGCCCAGATGTTGTGAAGTATAAGCATTACCTGTGCCATTGCAAATAAAAATGACCTCAGTCTCAGGAGTAATATGTAGCGAGAGAAAAAGAGTGGTCTAAGCACTTCTTCAAATCTTTTTTTATCTGTGCTATCAATTTTTTTTTTTAATTGGCTCTAAATAATTGGGATGTTAAGGGTGTTACAATCACTCCCAAATATCTAAACCCTGTTTTGGTCCAGTGAAACTTCATCTTCTAGAGCAGTTTCCCTCTCCCCAGAGATCATCATTGCAATTGATTTTGCTTCATTTGCTACGAAACCTGAGATTCCTCCATAATCATTTAAGTCCTTTAAAACAACCGATATTGATGTTAAGGGTTTACAAATGAATGCAAGTATATAATACACAAACAGTGACATTTTGTATTCTTTATGTCCATGATCAGTTATTCCATATATGTCTTTGTTCTAACAATAAAGGACAGTCGCCTTGTCCAACCCCTCTTCTGAGAGGAAGACATCAATAGTTTTTATCCAATTAATAAATATAGAATTTAATCCAAATACTTCAAGTGTTTTATATAGGAAACCCCATTGGGCATCAAGACTGAGCCCTAAGGCTGGTTGCTTATATTCTTTTGCGCTCTGGATATGACGTTATTTGTTCTTCTTATATTATTTGATCCCTGTCGAAGTGGATTAAACCCTGTCTGCTCAGGTTTAATTAGTTTTGCCACTATTTTCTGCATTCTCTGTGCCAGAATATTAGTTGATTTTTTTCAGGTCATTGCATAACAGATATAAAGTAGGATCCTCCCCCTCTTTATGTAACACAGAAATAATAGCGGACTATGTGACCATGTTTGTGGAGAGTCCCCTTTTGATAGCTCATAATTAAAGACTGTATAAAATTCTCCGGGCAGTCTGTCTGTTCCTGGCAATTTATAATTTTTCAGAGATTTTATAGTTCTTCAAACGTCCTATTGAGTTATTGTTTTTTTTCATGTCAAGTGCCACTTCTTCAGTAAATGAAATAAACTTCAACATAGTATCTTATCTAAGGACAATTTGGGATTGAACCGCCAACCTTTTTGTTTAGTGGCCAACTGGTCTGCCTTCTGAGTCTCAGCCGCCTCACAGAATGCTTACACAGAATATAGAAAATCCTCCAAATATAAATAGCCCCATTCATACACACATCACAGATCTGTTTTAGTAATGACAATGAGAACAGGGACAATTATAAAATAAATATGATGTTTTAAATTCTGGCTTGAGCCACACATGGCCATACATTTTATACACACAGTACAGAAATCAATCAATCAGGCAACCAGCGTTGGGGGAGTTACGCGTAGCCCAGTTTAACTAATGATGGATGTACAAATTAACCTGAAAAAGAAATGATGTTGCATAGAAACCTGTACGATTATATTAAAAAAATACAGACAATAACCTGTCGGTATTAAAAAGAATATGAAAAAAAAAATGTGAAAGACAATTTTTTTGGGCCCATAGTCACAGAAGTAAATATTGGACCCATTTTTAAAAAACCACATATGAGCTGAACAATTCGACACTAAAATGGCATTTATAGGACGGACAAATCAGCAGAAAATTATCTTTGTTTGAGACCAATTTGTTTGATTTGTCTGTCTCGGCAACACACTGTTGCGAGATCTGGCAACACACAGCGATAACATTATTCAAAACTGTGTTAAAAAAAAGCTGTGTAAATATCTGATCAAGAGCAAAATAAGATATAAATACATTAAACTGTGTGATAGGAAGTGTGTGCCATTTCATACGATTAGCGCCTGTTTATAGGTAACCACATTTCACCCATCCCAACCACTGGAGCAGTTTTGAAAGCAACACAACAAAGTTCAAACCTTGAGCTTTTACCACCTCCAACTTTTTTAATGAAGTTTTTGCAGCTGAGTCATAAGCAACACACCCATAATCGAACACTGATCCAATCAGCGATACATAAATGTTTTTAACAGTAGATCTGCTAGCTCCCTAATCTGATCCTGTTAAACATCTCATTACATTCAATATCTTTATACACTTGGTGTTTATCTCACGGATATGTTCACTCCATGTTAGCTTTGCATCCAAATCTGAAACGTTCGCTTGTTCTGTCTGTTGTCCATACATCTCTATCTGTGCAGCAAACCGCTCTTTTTCTTCTTCTGGTGAACAGTACTGTTCATCTTCGTTCTCGAGCCTACTGTGTGGTCAAGACAATACAAGTACAGCTTACTAGTCGTTGCTGCCACCTCGTAGTCAAAATTATTTTGTAGCCGCAGTGTCGTCAACGTAGCGGTAATCGTTGCAGACTTACTGTGCCACAGAAACACTAAAATAGTCTAGCTATCTGAGCATTAATAATATAATTGAATCAGTGCACAAACCTTCCCTGGTAGCCAATAACTTAATTTATGCAGTATTTACTCAACGTCTGATGATGTCATGAGTTTGGGCTGCTTTTGCTTGTATTTGTTATGAACGCTTGCAACAGCTGGCAAGGGTTCTTTACAACATGTAAATATCACCTCTATGTTCTCTGGTGCACCTTAGTAGGCTCCACTACAGTACACTAAGCCACCTGAAGGAAGCAAAGTCTCGCCCAGACTGCCCCCCCCCATACACACACACACACACACACACACACACTTTTAGGTGTTATGGTATGGTAACTTAATTTTCCTGAATCAATCTCTGTCACATCATATTGCTAGTCACAGCCATCCATCTTGGCTACCTGCAGGTTAGTATAATTCAAGATGTGGAGCTCCAGGCGACATTTTGGCCAAAAAATGTTTTAAAAAAAGATGACGAGCTTCTGGAGTTGCTACACCGGTTACAAGGTTTTTACGAGGGAGACAACGGGTGACAGACTGACAGGAATGGGAGGTCCTGAGGGAGTTGTGAGCAGAGCAACAAAGCTTTAAGTCGTTCACATTTTTCCACCTGCACGCCTGTTGATGTGCAGAAGAAACTGTGTTACTTAACACATCGTCCTGTTTGAAGTACTCATGAGCTTGGGTGGTTCTGCAGTTATTTTGACCACAGTCTGATTGCACAAAATATCTCACTCCAGGGCTGCGTACTGATGTGATAGCTGTTGTGATGAAGTGTTAAGTGGGGAGACAGTGAGTTGTGCAGTGGTGCTTAGGCACAAGCAGAACCCGTCTGGTCAGAGGTTTGAGACTGCCAATAATGGAATTGAACAAAAAATCCTTCCGGTGTAAACATAGTGTGAGCTTCTACTGATTTTAAATGGCTGACTTGGTTTGTCTTTTCTTCATCTAGAAACCCACTGAAGTTCATTGTGGAGGAAGTCACCATTGTCCAGCTTTATCCCGAGACGGACGAGCCAGTCAACATCCTCAACATTAAAAGAGGAATCGTTTCAGCACTCCTGGTGCCCGTCATGGAGGATGAACAGAAAAGCCTCTCGGTTGGTATCTTCTCACAACCCAAAGTGGCTTCTCTAAAAATGTACCAGAAAAGGCACAACTACAGCATTAGGATCTATAGATGAAGACACAATATATTAGATGGAAATGCCATGATCACTTGTTGGTAAACTCGGTTATTGCAGTAGCAAATGGGCAAACAGTACAGATATACTGTAAATGGGGCAGATGCAGAACATAATATGAGAAGTTAATGCACACAAATATAAATGGCAGAAAAATTAAGTTCAAATTCTGGTAAAAGTGTATAAATACACTTGGACTTGTTTGAGGCTTTGTCTCCTGTATGTTTAAGCTAACATTTATGAGCTAAATCCCTCATTTGCTGTTTTTTTTCTTTTTCTTTGTCAGAGCACAGTGCACGGCCAGTGTTTAACGGACTACCTGGTGCATGCCAGGAAGGATATTGCCACAGATGCCACACTGTCCAGAGATCTGTCCCAGTGTGACCAGTTCTACAGCAGGGAACTAGTCAACAGCCCACTGGCCCTGCTGCAAAAACTGGTGAGATATATGTCCCGGCCTCTGTAGCCTGTGACTGGATACTGTCTGTAATACCCTTGTATTGTGTAGTAAATGCTTTGGTGGAATATGATGCCTGCTCATAAAAAGGGATTGTTTTGAGAAGAGTTCTACAAATCAATATGACTTTATTAAGCCAGTTGATGATCATGGGAGGGGAAGGTGGGCTAGATAATTGCCAGGACACTAGTTGAAAATATGAAAGTTAATATGAAAAATATGAGTTAAATTTTTTTTGGAGCTGAAATCTCTGCTGTTTACAAAATCTTCAAGTTGGCTCATCACAGATCATACATTTGTTGAGGCTTAAAACGTTTGGAGTTTCAAAATGCACTGTGGTGCGGTTATTTTTGGGTCCAATTGTGGAAACTCTCTTTTCGTTACGTTAAAATTATTTGTGGTATTTTGCAGATTTTAGTATGTTTTAGTCATTTGACTCAAGTATTGTGAACCTTTTTGTTTTTGGCTTGTCTTTTATATTTATGGTATTTTTAAAAAAATATTAGTAGGCTGTGTTAAATGTTTTTCCTTTCTTTCCTGCTCGATGAGCTCACAAAGGCAAGTTCCTACAATTTATTGTAATGTAAGTTAACTCAACTTTCACACTGCTGATACATGACGATGGATACACTGGCATGGCATTTGGCATCTATGTGAAATTAAAAACAACCAGTTCCATCCCTATGAACTCCCATATATTGTACACAATGTGGTTTACATTATGTTCACTGTTGGTTTTAAAATATTTGCCATTTTGAAATAAAAGTCTTCTCAAGTCAAACTTTTCTTGGGACTTGAAAGTATACAAACACAAACATTGTGTATTTTTTTTTCCAGCATCGGCCCATGTCTAAACTGATTACAAGCACTCAAGACTGCAACTACAAGTTTGATAACAAGGGAAAGCACATCATAGCAGCCCTGTGCACAGAAAAACATATCTATCTGCCTTTTTCACATGAGTAAGTCATTACCTTAGTGCACATTTGTGTGTATGTATGTGTGTGTGTGTGTGTGTGTGTGTGTGTGTGTGTGTGTGTGTGTGT
>CALSBV010011913.1:3366522-3390305 GCA_943590825.1 Bovichtus diacanthus
TGTGTGTGTGTGTGTGTGTGTGTGTGTGTGTGTGTGTGTGTGTGTGTGTATAGTGCACTGTTGTGCATTTTGCATCATCGTATGATTTGCCCTGCAGGGACAATGGAATATCTTCTGTGGTGACCCAGGATTTCACCTTTCAAAGCTCTAAAAGGATCAACAACAAAGTGTTTGGTTAGTGATCACTTCAAGCATGTCTGCTGTGCCTGACGTGTGTAGTTTTAGTTCACGTCTCTTATTGGGGAAATGCAAAAATGAATGCAAAATATGTGTGTAAACAGATGTGAACCCCAGCCAGAGCAAGCCACTCCACTTTGAAGACCCTGACGACAAAGCTCCTGTCCAGACGAAGGACACTGTTCTGAGCAACCTACGGGACCTTGTGACTTTGGCAGGCACAGACCAGGGTCAGAGAAGGACCAGCCTTTTCCATAAGTTAGTGTCCAGCCTGCGCATCCTGAGGAACGAGACCCTCAGCCAGACGGTCCCTGAGATGTTGGATATGTCCGCCTGGCTAACCTGGCAGGCCCTGTTTCAGTGTGGAACCACAGAGTGCACCAGCGCCATCCTCCAGGCTATCAGGACCATTGATGGGCTGTCGCTAGAGGTGGATGCTCTCGTCTATGGGCTGAGTCTACAGGCCCACCCTGATGCCTCACACGTCCGAGATATGCTCAGCATGGCTCAGTATAAACAGAGCAGGGCAATCATGTATGCTCTAGCCAACACAGTCAAGAAGTAAGTAGTATGTTCTTAAGAACTGATAGTTCTAACACACAATCTTTTTTTATATATATATATATATATATTGCTATATATCAATGTTTACATATTTAAAATGTAGAAGACCTGTTTGAAATGTATATAGCAAAGCAGGGCATAAAACATATTTTATGTCCTACTACAGGAGACCAGGAGCTGGAAACCCTTTCAAATGTTACTTTTTAACACAATCTTCATCCACCCAGAGCATCTTGTCTCTCTCTGGCCCACAGGTTCCATAAAGCAGAGGTTACTCCAGTGGTCACGGATGTGTCAAAGTTCATGGGAACACTTTTAAATGACTGTTCGGGAGAAATCCTCGATGCTGACTCTGAATTTCCAGCTGACCCCGTAGAGATGTCCTTCCTTGTCCTGAGGGTACTAACCATTCAAGCATTTCATTGATTGTATTTCTGGATTGAGTCAGCCCTTGTCAGGGAACCTGGCTCAGGGGTGCAGTCCCCTAAAAAAAAACGTTTTTCTTCAAATCTCTAGGTTGTTGGTGTCATGGGTGAAGCCATGCAAGCTGTGAACCCCGGCCTGATTTCCTCCATTTTGCGGTGTTCTAAGAAAACAGACATTCCGTTAGCAAACCAAAAGGCAGCTATACAGGCCTTTAGGTTAATGGATATTAATAACGAGGTACAACTACTTCACACTGACACATTTATTACACATTGTTTTGATGACGACCAAAAGCAAATGTTGTGGGATTTAACTGACCATTTGACTTTTTAACAACTTCCCATACCGTATGTACGGTGTGGACTTGTGTAATTTAACTTTTGCTCGACCACAGGTCAAAAACATTCTCATGGAGGTGTACCAGGATGCTCGGAGCCCTGTCGAAAAACGTGTAGCAGCCTACCTGATTCTGATGAAGAACCCAGACCAAGCCCTGGTTAGAGACATTTTGAACACTTTGAAGGGTGTGAAGGATGAGCAGCTCAAGAGCTTTGTGGTCTCCCACCTGAAAAACATCCACAACTCCGACGAGCCACAAATGCATCAGTGAGTAATTGGCCATCCATGTTAGCTACTTAATTAACTGTGCAATTATATTTATTCTTAGTACATGTTAACGGTTAGTGTTGTGATAAATATATCACAGAAATCTTACTGTATTTATATGTTTATATGCATGTTTGAAGATATAATAATTTCATCTTTTTAATATTTTAAGTTGAAGCCAACGCAAGCATGTATAGAGGAATAAGACAAACTTTATGGCGCATGGGGAAATTAAAGGGACAAAAACGTTTTGCCTACAGCCTCCTGATTTGAGAGGGAAAAAAGAAGTATTATTGTTTTGGCACTGTGTCATCTTACTACAACCTTCTTTGTTCTCCTGAATCAAGACTCAGGAAGTACATTGAGTTGGCCTTGACGGACCAGGTATCACCTACAAACACGGCATTTGATGGCATGTCGAGCAACTACAAAATAGACTCTCCCTTGGGCTCAGTGCAGAGTAACATCATCTTCGATACCACGGACACCTTACCCAAGGAGGTGATGCTGGAGACCACTCTGAAGGTTTTTGACTACAGCTATGACATCTTTGAGGTATGTTTTCAATAGAATATTTTGTTAAATGTGTGTAAAATAAAAAAAACACACACACACACACACACTTTCTTTGTTAAGAGTTTTAATTAAAAAAAACTTCAAAATCTCCCTTCAAGGTTGGTGTTGAGGGAACAGGATTTGAACCGACAATTGATGCTCTCTTCGGAGAGAAAGGCTTCTTCCCCGACTCCATCTCCAAAGTCATGTACTGGGCAGGTGACAAAGTCGAGATGCTCAGAGAGGTTTTAGATAGAATTGCCCCGAAAAGAGACAGAACAAAGAGACAGGTGAAATGATTTTTGGACACATCATACATATTGTCCTTGTCTACGCAACCACTACAGAACCCTGTCTCTCAAATTACATTTTACTTGGTATGAAAGCTTCATCATTGCGCATGCATGGCCAAAAACTAATACATACACTTCTAATATATCTCCAGGTCCCACAGAATCTTCTGAAATATATCACAAACGGTGTCCAGAAGCTCATGGATGATGTGGATTTCTCTCCAGCCCCTGAAGCCATTGCCTATCTTCGGCTTCTGGGAGCTGAGATAGGATACATGAAGACCAGCGACATGAGAAAAATGGCTGAGACTCTGTCCATGTACTACCATGTTTTCACCAGGGTGCTACCTGCGAAGGTCAGATAATTTTTTGAAAGAGAACTGAAATACATCTTTACCTCCACAAAACAGGGCGCGTATTGACCATACACCAATCTTTCTCAGGTTGGCAGGTTTATCGACAAGCCTTTCTACTTTTGTTTGGGAATTTTTCTTTTTTAGTAATTTCATCCAAATTATCCATAACTCTGAATGATGATTGTATGATAGCTCTTCTTCTTGGCCTGATTTTGTAGTCATTTACAAAATGCACAATTTGATAGTGGGCATCCATGATGGCACTAGCCATGCTTTAAAGGGATTTGCGACTCAACTGCAAGCAATATGTTCATACAAGTGTTTTGTCTTTCCAAATAGGCTTTTTTTGCGTTGACATCTAGCACTGAAAATGAAGTCTTTGCCCACTACATCTTCATGGAGAATGCCTTCTCTTTACCTACTGCCTCTGGCTTCCCTCTGAAGTTCTCACTGGCTGGTGTGTTTGCACCTGGTGCCAAGGGAGGCCTGACTCACTCACCTGCTAACACAGGGGTAAGTACGCTTCTCTTCATCTTTGTTAATATGTAAAATTAGTTAACATTTTTTGTGCATATGCCCTGTGAATTGCTGTTTACAGCTTTTCTGTTCTATGCTTTATCCTTGCAGACTGACTTGTCCTTCATGCCTTCAGTTGGGATAGAATTCATCACCCAAATGGGTGTGCACATTCCAGACTTTGTGGAGGCTGGGATTGAGATGCACAGTAATATGTACTATGAGAGTTCCCTCAATGCTAAGGTCACCATGAGCAGACACCAGATGAGACTGTCTATCCCTGCTCCTAAGTCAAACATTCAGTTGTTCAGCATTAGGTCAGTGGCACCTATGCCAAATGACACAACACACTTTGAGTAGCCGCGAGTGTCATGTTGTCCTCTCTCACCACTTTTCTATCTTTTTGAAATGCAGCAACAAGCTGCTCTCAGTGTCCACCGGTCAAACAAAAATAGTGCCATCCTTGGTGGAGGACCGTACTGAATCAACTGACTGCCAGACCCTTTTCGGTGGTCTAAAATTCTGCACAATAATGGGTTACTCCAATGCTACTTCAATGGTACAGGCCCCGTATTACCCCCTGACCGGAGAAAGCAGGTAAGAGGAAGCTTTTGAGCAATCTAACCGAAAACCCATTGGTCTTTTTGATTGAGTTTTCTATTTATTTAAGTAGTTTCTGTTTGGGCAGCTAATATTTCAATAGTTACTGTAATTGGTTGATATTTTAATTACCCTAATTCAGTACTGATTTTAACTACCCAGATAGTTAACAGACTTAACCAAAGAGCCAAAACGAATGAAACCTGTGTTGTTTTCTCAGGTTTGCAGTTGAAATCCAGCCCACAGGGGAAGTTTCAGAGTACACTGCCACCATCACTGATGAAACGCTCAGAGAGGGTAAAAAGGGTCGTCATAAAGTTGACTCTCTGAAGCTAACCCTGAAGGCAGAAGGTACTGCAATAAGAAATTACACCTACAATTACAGACCTCCCAATTTACATTCAGTGCAAATACAGGAAGTGATGTTTCCTTTATGTAGCAAGGTTGAAAGTAAGGTTGTCGAGTTTTCTCTGATGGATGGTCAAGCAGCATATCTTACTTTCAAGCACGACATTTGTGTCTTATACCAGAGGTGAGCCGTCAGGGCCAGCAAGGAATCCGAAAATTATATTTCTATAATTTGAAGCACATTTTCATTAATGCTGTATGTACTTTACAAAGTTAATTTCCATCACTCTATTAATGTCATTTCATTGCTACTCTCTCCCTCGGGTGCTCTGCTTCAAGTGTAGCCCTTTTAAATTGGAGCTATTATCCAAACAGATTTTCCTGTGCTGTTTCAGTGTGAACAATTTACTTCGCGGTCCAGCAGAGCCTCTTCTCTGAGGCCCCCCACACTGCTTCCCCAGTGCTGTGTGTGTATATATATATATATATATATATATAGTAGCTACCCACGACTCCTTAGGATTAGGATGGGTTAAATGCAGAGTCTAAATTTAGGCTACGCTGTGTTGTCTTTGAGCTGCAGGCTACCAGTAAGCTACGCTATGTCATTGTCAGTGTTGTTGTCGACGTCGTCATTGATGTTTTTTCTTCGGACATGCGCTAGTAGGCGGGGGTGGATAGAAAAAAAATACTGGGAGAATCGACGATTCTACTTTTGATTCTGACGATCAAAATGCAAAGCTCATTTCGATTGATTTCGATTTAGAATCAAAATCGTGACACCCCTAGTAATAAGGGTATACTGTATTAAGTACAAATATCACTTATGACATTGATATGGACACTTGTCTTAATAGATCTTGAAGCCACCAGTTGCCACTCTTCCTGGAGATGAACACTGACTACGTTTTTAATTTCTGCTGATACTAGGGATTGATTCATTAGAGGCCACTGTATCTCTGAAATACAACCGCAACAAGAACACACTCACCACTGAGGTTGTCATTCCCGACTACAATGTGGAAGCAGGCATCAAGCTGGCTGTAACTGACAGTGATGCCAAAGGAAAGAAGATGAGAGGTATTACCATTGATGTCACCAACAGGAACATCCCACAGCTGACTCTTGTTGGACACACAAGGTACATAGTTCAACAAACCTCCAATCCTTCCTAATAATAGATAACGCTGAAGTTTCAGCTGAGCTGTCTGGTTTCTTGAGACTATTTCATTTTAGCAAGTATAAGTGGATGAGAAACATCGTGGGAAATGCAAATAATTAAGAAATTGAGTTGCAGTCTTGCCAACATACATGTCCATGTTTTAAATGTAGACTTGACATGATGAAGGATGCTATGCTGAAACTCCAGATGGTCATTCCCTCTCTGAAAACTGATGCCTCTTTCACTGCAACCCTGAAGAGGGATGAGGAAGTGCTCATGGACTTAGAGACAGTCATCATTCTCCCTGAGACATCCTACCAACAGAAAGCTTCCCTCATATATGGTAACAGTCAGCCATTACTCACATTACTAGACATTAGAACATTCATTTGTTCGTATATTTGTGTAAGGATTTGGATTTTCTCTTACAGATGATGAGAAGCTCGAGGTGGAACTGAAATCTGACCTGAATTCAGAGATTCAGAAACTGATCCCAAATGTAGAGGATCATCACAGGCAGCTGCAACAGCTCATCGATCATATCCTGGACCAGAAAGTGGCAAAGACTGATATGAAACTGCGTCACATAGTCACCAAAGGAATTGAGGTAGCACTTTGACATTTGACACTATATCGATTACCTTCTTCAAGGAGCTTGTGTTTTCAGTCGCAGTTTTTATTTATGATATTTCAAAAACTAAATAATTTTGTTGAAAAGATAGCCCTTTGGCCAATGACATACTGACTATTTTTGGGTGTTTCACTATTTTATCCTTTACAAACAAATCTTTTTGAACAAATCTTTCCCTAACCCTATAACATTTTTGGACTTCATGGACAAAACAGGATACAAATTGATACAGCAGAACCAGAGATATTGTCTTTTTTATTACTTGCATTTTCCTTGAGTGCTTTTGAGATTTCCAGTTTTTGTTTTAAGTGAGATGTTATGTCACCCTAAAGGCAGGTGATATATGGTTGGACAAATTGACGGTACGCATCCCCTATCTTGCAAACCTGCGAAGTAAGAGAAGCATCTCAGATCTCAGCCTGCCAGCCCTGCCTGAGAAACTGTTTGTGCACTCGTAAGTGTTTAATATAGAGTTTGAGTTTAAGAATATTACTTGCTTTCAGATATTACTAGGTATAAACTATAACTCAACAGTTCAGCTATACCAGTTGTTCTGTCATCTGATTACATATGCATGTACAGTTTGTTATTACATTTTCAGATGCAAAGTCCAAAGTTAGAACGATTATTGATTATGCATTTTCTAACAGTGACAGCCTGTTCCGATACGAGTTCAACAAGGATAAGATGGCCATCTCACTTCCTCTTCCACTGAAAGGCAAAAAATCAGAAGACCTGAATATCCCAACCACTCTGTCTATTCCCGTTATAGAATTACCAGAGATAGGCCTATATATTCCTGCCAAAACCTATTCACTACCATCATTCACTATACCGGCTTCTTTGGATTTGACTGTCCCCCTTCTCGGTCTGGCTGAAGCATCAACCAAGATCAAGAGCAACTTCTACAGCTGGGAAGGCTCGATCTCTGGGGGTAACAACACTGTTGATATCCCAAGTTACATTGCACAGTACAAGGCCATGGCCCAATCACCTTTCAACCTACTTTCATACAAGCTTGAAGGTAAATATAATGGGGTGAAACACCTAATTTGTATTTTTCTTTCTCTGTCTTACTGGGGAGCATTCTGCCAAAACAGCGCACAGATTTCAGTCTTTACAAAAATAAAATGTATTAGTGATTAGATCACTATCCAACAGAACATCAAGGTGTTAAAGTCCAGAGGGGAGCCTCTCCTTGTTGTGTGGTTGGGCCGGACTGGCCTGTGGTTGGGCTGGACTGGTCTGTGTCCAGGAATCTTAATGCCCCTCATATATGCATTAAATAAACAGCCTAAGGACACCCCCATGATATTCCTCTGAAATGCATTGGGTAAAGGAATTTATAATTTAAAACAAACAAACACTCTAAATTTAGAAACAAATAAATCTCATGGCCACAGCAAAGTCAAACTAATAAAGCAAAACAAAGTACTATTTGACACAAGCATATGAATTTAAGCAGCTCTGTATATTCCCCTTGAGACTGTATTCAAGAAGACTGGCCAAATTAATTCTGTGTGATACCAGAACTTATGACTGGTGCTTAGCTGGGAGGATAGGTGAAGCAGGCTTCAACCCTTTCACAGATCCCACAGCGCCTTCTCTCTTGACTCTCTCCGTTGGCCACACCCCTACGGCGATCTGCTGCCAAACCTCCAATACTGAGGGTCATTGCTCAGCCACACTGGTCCCTTTTTCGTCAGTGTTTGTCCCTGGAGCTCCTTTGTGCATATTCAGTTACTGATAGTTGGTCAAAATAAAGTTTATTTTTTTGTGAAATTGAGCTTCTATCTGGAAGGACTGCAAGCTTTAAATAAGGTGCAGCAACTAACATTTTGGCATAAAGCATGTGTTCATCAGAACTTCTTTTGAATATTTGCCTGTGCTGATGCAGATACTGATAATAATAATATCCCTGTCTGTTTTGTTTCAAGGAACCGGGATGATGTCAGGAAAAGCTGATGATAATCTCAAGTATGTTCTGAATAGTTCCCTCAGCCATAGCCTCATTGACACAAGCTTCAGTGTCTTAGAGACATTAAGGGTAACCAACAAATTTAATGCAAGAGCCAACTATAGGTTTGAAGCCTCTAGTCCAGTTGGCCTGCAAGCATCTGTCTACTACTCTGCTCAGTCAACTTCAACTCTAGATTCAGATGAAGTCTCAGGAGATGGCACAGTGGATGGATCGCTTAAAATAGGCTCTTTCTACACCAATACCTCCTACACCCACAGCTACAACCTGCGTCCACTAGATGCAGAAGGAAGAGGAGAGTCCACCCTGCACTTCAACTCGCCCTTCATGGAAGTTCACAACATGATCCACGGAGTCTACGCAAACTCTGAGTTGAACATAGTGTCCAAAACCAATGCCCAGAAGGACGTCCTCAAGCATGTAGCAGATCTCAAGTATAAAGATGCGCAACTGACCTTAAAGTGCAATGCCGTTGCCACAGCCATGGGTAAATCACTCAATAACAAAGTTGAGCTTGGTGTGTCCAGCCATATGGCCATTCTCAGAATTGAGTCACAGGCAGATGATGACATAAATAGGGCATACTCACTTATAACAGGATCCCTGGATTCAAATGGGCTTGAGGTAAACTCTGAAGGTTCTCTCATTTCTGACACAGGTCGTGGATTGCACAAAGCTTCCGTTATGGTTGGCAGAAATGGTCTGACCTCAAGTGGAACCCACAGCATTCAGTGTAGCCCTGTCACAGTGGAGAATATCTTCAGTGGTGCCATAGACAACAATGGAGCATCCTTGTCCTCCAGGATCAAAGGGATGGCTCTGGAGAGCAGAGGAGACCTGAACATTGAGTTTAAAATCACATCTGCAGAAGCTTCTTTGAATGGTGTCCTCAATGGCCATGCATACGATGCAACCACAAGAAATAACATGGATATTGTACTGAACCGAAGGGCTCTGACCTTTAGTAGCAATACCATGGGAACATTGAAGCAGATGAATGCAGAAAATAGCCACACACTGACGCTCACTATGTGGACACTAGCCCTCCACTCCAAGACTAACAACTTCTTATGTGAAGATATTTACTACAAGCAAGACACAAAGGTTAATATGAAGCCATTTTTTATGTCATTTGATATGACAAATGACCTCAAGTTTTATGATGTCCGTTTGAACAATGAAGGCCACATGAAGCTTGAGCCAATTAAGGTGGATCTGAGTGGAAATATGAAGGGAGCTTATGGAGAAGAACACAACATTAAACATACCTATGAACTCAGTTTAGACGATATGGCTGGTGCAATGAAGTACAGCACTTCTGGAATCGTAATGGACGCCCAGCTATGTCACAACTGTGAACTTGAGTTTGCTGGACTTTCCTCCAAGTCAAATTGTGAGGCACGACTAGATTCGGAACCTCTACATTTTGACAGTACCATTCGCACCATGGCACTGCCTTTCAGCCTCACTCTTGATGCTCTTGTAAACAGTGATGGAAAAATTTATTTATACGGGAAGCATAATGGACAGCTGTATAGCAAGCTGTTGGTTAAAGCCCAGCCCCTAGCTTTTGCATATTCTCATGACAGCCGAGTATCAACCACACATATGCTTCCAAGTGGAGAATCTTCCACTAATTTAGACAACAGATTTGATGGCCTCCTGACACCAAGCAACCAATCTCTGGCCTGGAAAGTAAAATCTAAAGTGAACAACCATGCTTATAACCAGGACATCAGTACTTTCAATTATCCTGAGAATATTGGATTGGAGTTTTCAGGAGTAATGTTAACAGACATTTTCAACAACTTGAACAAAGACAAGAAATCAGAAATGCAAGAATTTAGTATGGCTGGTTTCCTCAAGTATGACAAGAACAGTGACTGTCATATCATTGACATCCCATTCATTGAAAGCTTTCCTGTTGCTTTTGAGCAGCTCAAGAACACACTTGTAAAAGCCTTAGAATCGCTTCAACAGTTCATCAGCAGTTTAGAAATGAATCAGCTAATCACTGACTTCAGAGACAAGTTAGATCGGCTACCTGTGCAAGTGTCAAACTTCATGCAAGAAATCGACTTAGAGAACAAAGTAAATCAAGTAAAAGAAAAATTAGACTATTTGATCAATGACTTTGCAGTAACAATGAATGACTTGGAGGAAGCTATAAACATCTTGAGAAAGAACATGGAAAATACAGTAATGGACATTGCCGCCAAAGTTGGAGAGCTCATCCTTACAGTCAAAGACTATGTCAAGGCCAGACACCTTGCCGACAAGATAACAAATGTACTTTCACAAATTGGAAATAAACTTTGGTCCATTGATCAGGAGTATGAAATCAAGCAGTCACTTGTCAAAGCACTTGATACCATGGAGGACATCATCAAACAGATTGATTTACAGAAGCTCACAGAAAGCAGTGCAGCGTGGCTACGAGAACTTGATTCTAAATATAGAATCTTAGAGAAAATCAAAGACATGCTGTCCGAAATGAATCAGGCGATTAACAACTTTGATGTTGACATGTTTTTTCAAGATGTAAAGGATTACCTTCTCTCAATTGATTTGGCCATGTATGTTGAGCAGCTGTCATATAGAATCCCCTCTTCAGAGATAGCAAAAGTCATGGAATCTATGAATGATGTTATTGTCAACTGGATTGACGAATATGAAGTTGCCAACAAAATCAATACAGTGTATTCTTACATTAGGGATCTACATATAAAATACGGTCTTGATGAGAAATTTAAAGAATTAATGGATCAAGTAGTGATTCTAATCAAGGAATTCAAAATTGAAGAGACTGTGCAGTCAATGGTTGATGCTCTGAAATCTGTCAATTTGAAATTTGCTTATGATAAAATGACGCAACTTCTGCACAGTGTGATAAGCCAGCTCAAAGAAATTGAGTTTAGGAAAAGCATTGATAAGCTTAATGAACATGTTTCTTCAATGCTTAAGTCAATGGAGGAATTTGACTACAGTGCATTTGTTGATGAGACCAACTATAAGATTTATGAACTAACAAACTATATCAACAAGCAGATTAAAATTTATGAGATTGTGCAAAAAATTGAGGCGGTTAGGGAATTTCTCAGAGAGATCCAAAGTTCCGTCGTCACATATTTGGACGTACTCAAAAACACAAAAGTGGCTGATGCTCTAAAGAAACTAAACAATGTGATTGACACTACATTTATCAATGACATTAAGATGAAAGTGCAGGATATCCTTCAGGATATTCGACAAAGAATCCTTGACATGGATATGAGAAACGAAATGTACATTTACCTCCAAAGAGCAAGTGAATCCTACAGCAATGTGGTTGCCTACATTTCTGTGCAGTTTAACCAACTGATAGAGAAGATCAGACAACTGGCCAATGACAATGAGCTCATCACCCAAATTAAGCAAACTGTAGATAGAGTTCTTGGTGCACTGAAAAGAGCTGAGATTGAAGTTCCCACTTTTACTGTACCTCTCACTGACCTTATGATTCCAGCATTTACAATCAAGCTGAACAAACTGCAGGAGATCAGCATCCCAGCTCAAATTTCGGTCCCGGAGTTCACCATCCTCAACACCTACACAATTCCTGCCTTCACCATAGACTTTGATGAGATAAAAGCAAATATAGTTGCAATCATAGACGACATCAGAGAATATGAGATCCAGACGACTGACCCTGAGGAAATCTTTGGTGACCTAAAAGTTCTCTACCTATCTGAACTACCAGATCTCACCTTCCCAGAAATAACTCTTTCAGAAATAACATTTTCAGCCATCAACGTCCCCAAATTAAATCTGAAGGACTTTGAAATCACAATGCTTCAGATTCCAGAGATCACATTGCCTGAGATTCCCAGTGACACTTGTATCCCACTCTTTGGAAAACTCCAAGGAGAATTTAGAGTGAACTCCCCACAGTACACTCTTCAAACTACAGGGAAGATTGAGAATTCAACATCCACACCAAAAACCCCACAGTTTACAGCCACTCTTACTTCTCATGCCAAATCACCCATCGAGCTCCTTGAATACACATTTGAATCCACTGCACAGTTGGAAGCACCCAGAATGAAAAAGTTGCTATTCACGGAAACTGTGAAAGCTACACATGTGGCCTTCGCCATTGATCATGAAGGATCCTTGACACTCACTGGCTCTTCTGCTGAGACTTCTGCTAAGACCACTGCCAAAGCCACAACCCAAATGTACACTGCAGACTTGGTCAACAATATGGCACTTACATTGAGGAATGGAATCTCTGCAGCAATAGACACAACCTATGACCACGGCTTGGACTTCCCATTAATTGAAACTTCAAATCAGGCATCAATGAAACAGAATATAGCAGCCACCATGGAATCAGGAAGAATAACTGTGACCGGTGAAACTACTGGTAATGGGAAGTGGTCCATTCAAGACTACTTTGATGAAGGTACACACAAAAGCAATGTAGAATTCAACATCAATTTTAGCACTGCCAAATGTACTTTTGTAGGAGAAACAGACTGTAAGGCCATGAAATTTAAGCAAACACTGACTGCTGAATCAGTAATCTTAAGCCATATCACTGTTGAGGCAAGATGTGAAACTGAAGTTCCATTTGTCAAGAAGAGTGTTATGGTTTTAAATTCAGAGGCTCATATTGGGGACTTGAAAGTTGCAGTCATAGCCTCTCATGATGCTGAATTCATTGGAAGTATGACTGGATTTGTGGCCAATTCACTGGAATTCATGGCCCATCCATTTGAGATTGTGCTTGATGTTAAGAATAAAGTAAACTCAAAGATGTTCTTCCCCTTTAAACTTAATGGCAAAGTGGATCTCCAGCATGATTACTGTGTCATACTAAATTCTGAGAAGCAGCATGCTTGTTGGTTTACTTTGGCAAGATTCAACCAGTACAAATACAACCACAACTTCACAGCAGAAAACAATGAAATGGACATCTTCTTTCACTCATCAACTAATGGAGAGGCTAATCTGGACTTTTTGACTGTTCCTCTATCTATCCCAGAGTTAACTGTACCTTATCTCGACATTAAAACCCCTGAGGTCAGAGACCTCTCTTTGTGGGAAAATGCTGGATTCAAAACCTTGCTTACTAATCCTCAACAGTCATTTGATATGAATCTGAAGCTTCATTACTACAAGAACCCTGATACACACAGCTTTAAATTACACCTTGAACCTATTTACAATGCAATTGTTGACAATGCCTACATCATCCAGGCTCAATTTGAACAATGTAGAGACAAAGTAGTTGCACTTCTGAAAGATTCATATAACCAAGCAAAGTCACAGTATATCAAACACAAAATAGACACCTCTAGTATGCCTCCTAGAATCTTTACTGTTCCTGGATACACAATACCAATATTGAATATTGATGTTTCTGCGTTCAAGGCTGAGATGCCGGCCTTTAGCTACTTTGTCCCCAAGGAGGTCAGTACACCAAACTTCAAAGTTCCAGCACTGGGTTTCACTGTGCCATCCTATACCCTTGTGCTACCATCTTTGGGTTTACCCGTTATCCATGTTCCAGAAACTTTCAGTGAAATAAAACTGCCCACTTTCACACTACCAGCCATTCAGAACAACATTTTGATTCCAGCCATGGGTAACACAACTTGTGACTTCTCCTTCAAGTCCATTGTGATTACAGTAAATGTAAATGCTGGTCTTTACAACCAGTCTGACATTGTTGCTCAGTTCGGTGCTTCATCAGCATCTGTGTTTGACATTTTAAATGGAAAAATTGATGGCACCACCAGTTTGACGAGGAAAAGAGGAATTAAACTGGCCACCACTGTGTCCCTGGAACATAACAATGTAGAAGCAAACCATGAATGTGCTGTTAGTCTAACCAAAAGCAGCATGGAAGCTTCTCTAGCCAACACTGCAAAAATTAATCTACCCTTCCTCAATCTAGAATTGAATCAGGAACTCACCGGAAATACCAAGACCAAGCCAAATGTTGCTTCCAAGAAAAAACTAAAATACATGTTTAACATTCCTCTAATTGAGTCTGTAGGCAAAGGAAACCTTGATATGCATTGGGCACTTGAAGCACTTTCTTCCTATGTATCACTGGAGACCTCTACCAAAGGGAAGTCAGACATAATGCTAATGGACAGTTGTAACTTTGCTGGATACCTAGAAAATGAGGCCAGTTTATACCTTAATGCCAATAGCCTGCGTTCAACTGTCCGGACTGTCTTAAACTCCAACATTGACAAACAGCAGAAACAAAGACGAAGCTCAAATAATAACATCTTCCACTTTGATGTGAATAAGAACTTGGCTTTTGAGGTCTTGTTGCGGCGAATGTTTGCAACAGTTGATTACACCAGCAATAACAATGTTGATTTTCCATCTTTCAACACAAATGGAAAATACATTGTTAAAGGAGAACTAGATGTTGTTCCTTTAACAACATTCAAGACTGCATTGAACATTGATGCAAGACAGCCAAGTAGTTTGGGTGACACTGAAATCCTTCAGAGCATCAACCTTACCATCAGCTCAAACAAGCAGTCTTTCACTTGGAGTGGTAAGGAACAGCTGGCATCTGTCATCCATGCTTGTGATTTACTTGTGTCTAATGATGAATCTGA
Organism: Bovichtus diacanthus; assembly: GCA_943590825.1. Taxonomy (NCBI): domain Eukaryota; kingdom Metazoa; phylum Chordata; class Actinopteri; order Perciformes; family Bovichtidae; genus Bovichtus; species Bovichtus diacanthus. The sequence goes on from CALSBV010011913.1 coordinate 3,381,361, forward strand.
AGTACGTATGGACTTGACCGGATCAGTGGAAGGCCCCCTAGCTTTCTTGAAGTCAGTTAGGCTTCCTGTATATCAGAAGACCATCTGGGATGTTCTCAAGTATGATCAGGTCACAAATATGGACGACTTACAATTCCTGAACATCTCTTCTAGCATTGTGTACACAAAGACCATGGATGGCCAGGAGTATACAATACCATTTAAACTATTTGAAAAAGGCATCATTTTTAGTATTCCTGAGATTAGCATTGCAGTGCCTTTTTGGGTAAAAGAAATTCCACTCTCCATAAGGAAAATAGACATGCGATTTGAAAACGCGGATGTCCCTGATCATCTCACTCTTCCCCCTTCAATCTCAGTTCCAGCCTTTAATGTGCCATTTACCAACTTGCATGTGGAACCGTTTACAATTGATCCTAAACACCTAAACATTCCCAAGGTTATTACGACTACAGCCTTTAAAATCATGTTGCCTGGCTTGCCAATAATGGCAGTGCCCAGTTACATTATTGAAACAGAGTATCTACAGGGGAAAATGTCCTTCCTTTCATTTAAGATGCCACAATATGAAATCACAGTCTCATCTTTCGCACTACCAAAATCCTTTACCATTGGAGAGTACAACGTCAGCTTAAATGAAATCACAAACCAGATTTCAAACTTCAAACTTCCACCCATCATCATCCCTGAGCAAAAAATTGAAATCCCTGAAACTGCCTTACATCTGCCTTCAAGTGTGTTTATTCCAACTTTTGGAGCCCTCAGTGCCACTTTGAAGGTTTCTTCCCCTATTTATAATGTGTCAACAACCGCCAACCTGGAGAAAAAGGAATCTAGCCTTGTAACTTCGCTGAATTCCATCTGTACTTCTACCATGATCTTCTTGGAATATGACCTCTCTGGTAAGCCAGGCACACACTCTACTTTATTTGATAAGGCCGTGTTGTGTTAATTACTAGAAAGACATTGTTATATAATAGACCGAAAATAAAAGATTATATTTTGCTTATGTCCTTTCAGCCAGTGCAATCATTGGATTTGATAATGGAGTCATCAATCTAAATGGGAAGTGCTATTTGATTCACAGTGATGTAAATTTCGACTGGCAACATGTTTTAGCACAAAACCTGAGGTAAGTGTGTATACAGTATATTTTTTACTTCTTCAATTTCTTGATGTAAATGGCACCAACAAAAACACTGGTGAATTCTCTGGTCAGATAATATGGTCGGCATCTTCACATAAAAATATCTTATTTCCTGCGACTGGACTTTGGGTAATGGAACAGCCTTAGATCCTAGCTGGGTTAGCTTAGCTCCCATCCTGGCTTTCATATTTTGGATATCTTTCACTGGTGGAAATGGGCTTTCATACATCTCAACTTCTAAATATACACTATTTGTTTGTTACCTGCATCTCAGATATCATGCACACCAGGGACATTAACACACCTGTATTAACAAACATAAGGAGAGCACTAGTTCCTTCATGTGTCTAGGGTAGAGTTGGGTATCGTTTGGATTTGAACAATTCTGGTTTTGATTCCAGTTCTTAACGTTTCTTGATTTCAATTATTTGAGGGGGTCAAAACAGGTCACATGCTTATTTCACAGGGGAAAAAAACATATTTATGAAAACCTTTACACAAATGTACAGTCCTGGGGATGTGAGTACAGCACGCCATAAAAGAAATGTTGGCCAATATAATCAACATACGAGTTGAAACGCTAAAGAACATTCGTAGCGTATTGGAGAAAAACATACGACTGGGTTGAGAATGAGGGATGGGTGTTATAAGAGTTGCGGAGAGAGAGACGTTGCTGTGGTGACAGCAATCAGCTGTTATGGAGCAGAGAAGAAAACCCAACTCTTATAATGTACCGTATGTAGACAAAACAAAAACAAAATGTATGGCTTTGTGGAGTACCACCCAGTCCCGAGAGAGTGCCAATGTGCATGGTATAAGCAGAACCAAAATTCTGGCATTTTGGATTTGGTTCTTAGTTGGAACAGAGTCTCGGTTGCCAACCCTAGTCTTGGGCAGAATGAACAGCTATCCAATTAAAACAAATATGTAAATGCATCCAACAAAGCATTCAAGATGGACTGAAATAAGGCACCTTCTATCCAGATGTTAAAGTGTAAATGCGCCTCTTCAAGACATAAGCTTTCTTCCTCCCAATTGCAACTACGTCCGTAAGCAGTCAGCGTCTGGCAGCTTAAGTTACATCTAAGTTAGCCATCACTTTGTGCGTAGTTATAAGGTAGCTAGCTAAACTGGTATTGTTGCACAATATTCTTCTGCCGTTTTTTTTGTTACCAAACAGCTTCTGGTCCATTACCACTACCACCCTCTGGACTGGAGAAGGGTTGACTCTGAATTTGCGTGTAGCCGTGCAAAACCAAATGGATTGCAATCAGATTTGGGATCTGGACAAAGACGATGTGTATATCTGAATAGTAAATTAAACTGTATTCAATTGTATCTGCATTTAAACCGGATACGAGACAATTAATGGCAAGTCTAAATGGGGCCGCAGAGACCTCTTAACTTAGGTCTGAAATTATTGGCCAAGACTCCTGGGTTAGGAGAGCTGTCAGAGGTACTCTGAGGAAGAAATCAAGAATCCTTATCCTCGGTAGAAGGTTTGGTGTTGTTACTGGATGCTGCCCTTTGTTGAGCAAGGTAAATTGACTTACTGTGATATAAATATGGCTGTTTTGGTTTGTCAGGATGAAGCGCCAAACCCCTCTTGCTGATTCGATGTAAGTCTTTTTTACCCAAAGGCTAATTTTCTGCATATTTAAACAGTTCTCAAAAAACTTCTCGCTCATGAGTCCACTAGAAAATAAGTTTACTAACAACTGTTTCTCTGTTTTTAAGGGAGTCTCATCATACTCTTAATGTTGACATCACTAGCCGAACATTTGTTGATGCGAGCTTCCGCTTAGCTTCCCGCAAAGACGGCATAACTGCATCTATTTCTTGCCCATCATCTGGTTTCCTTGGATTGCAGTTTCAGCGGAGGTCTCCGTCACAGTTGTATGGAAAACTTTTCAGTCGCTACCTGGTAAGACATTTTTAAACTGTTTTATTTGCATATTGTTGTCAACCAAGACGTGACACAATTATTATTCTACATTTCTTCCCTCAACTTCAGTCAACTCCTGAAAAGGATATTGATGTTTTCACTGCCAAAGCCACACTGAGAAACTCTCAGAAGTTGAACTTACAGACGTCATGGAATTTGGACTTCTTCCATAATGTGATTGAGGGCGCCAAGGACAGGATTCCTGATATGACCGATGCTGTGCTCAAATTCATTAACAAGTACCACACTGCTCACTTTGGCTTTGATCTCAACCGTGGCAGCATGAAGCTGAAAAACATGGTTTCCAATGTCATAGAGAGAGCCTATCATGAGGTGCCTATGTCTTTTAATACCCTGCAGAATTCAATTAAACACCTGAGTGCTCAATTAAAAGACATGTACAGGAAGGCTTCTGACGGCCTGAATTCCATTAGTGTGCAGGATGTTATAGACATGTTGGCTCACAAGGCTAGACAAGTCTTGAAACACAGTGAAGACAAGATTTATGTCTTGCTCAATCAAGTCAAACAGTTCTTGAGGGACACACAGTTTACATTGCCCGGATCTGAAGAGAAGCTCTCCAGCCTGGAGTTGTTCCAGCGAGCACGTCGGTCTGTATCAAGAGCCACTGACAGGGCAATCCAGAGGTTTGCCAGCCTCGTGGAGAAGATTTCTAGATACATCAGAGGAATCAAGTTTAACATACCTGGAACTGATGTTGTTGTCGATGGAAATGAGGTCATGGATAAACTGTCGTCTTCTACAAGCTTTGTATATGATCAGCTAAGACGTTCAGTGCGCAGGGGGTTCGATTTGCTTCGCAAGACAGTTAATGACCTACTCCAGGTGATTGCTGAAAAAGCAAAGAATTTCATCAACAACCTAAAAGATGAAAATGTGGAAATAGCTTCTCAAGTTGATGCCATGTATGCAGAGGTTCTGCAGTCTTCAAATCGACATACTGAAGAGGCAAAGAGATATATGGCTGAGTATAAAGCCCATGCCAAACTGGAGATTCAGAAGGCTTATAATGCTCTAAGTATGGAGCGTGTAAATAACGATGCCAAGGAGTTTATCAGTATTTTGCAGTCAAATCTCTACAGAGGACTTAATGAAAGCATTGATCTAATGAGAAGCACAACCCAGAGCACAGCACAGTACATCAGAGTGAGCAATAAAAAGATGGACATTGAAATTCCTTTACCCTTCCTCTGGAAGTCTTTCAGCGATTGGCCGACGCAGTCCAGTCAGTGAGTCTTGACTCTCTTCATAAAGTCGTTTTATTACGGTTGACCGAATTTCTTTTTTTTTTTCGAGTCTGTTTGAAAAAATTACTTTTTGTTTGATGCCAACATGAATGTGTTTAGAGGTATTTTAACTTGCATTAGCTAAATAAAGGTTATTCGTATGTGAGATTTCTTTAAATTTGACGTTTTAAAAAATTATGACCTACCAAAGTTTTGCATGTAAGTTACTGTTTGATGATCGCGTTTAATTAAACAATACTGAATACAGATTTTTGTGGGTTTTTTTCATACTGTCCCAACATTTTCTTATTTAATCAATAGACCTGGATGATCCTTGGAAGTCTATGACAGAAATATTAGTTAGTAATAAAAAAAAATCTCCTAATATTAGGAGATTTTTCTTAAAGAAAGTAGTGGCACATTGATTGATACATAATTTAAATGATATGATATTTTGTGAATTCCAAATGACTTTTGCAATTACTTAGTTTTTAATGTTTTTACTCATAACAGAAGAGCTTTATTTTGTACTTGAATAGCTGTTCTGCACAAGGCTGGATTACCAACTGCCCCTTGTCCCCAGTCCACAGGGCCATAAAGCTCCAGGCTTACTGTGTGGCAATTAGTTTGTGGAATATCAACTGTACTGAACCTGAATCTACAAACTGCTTTTCGTGTCTGATCTAAACTGCATTTGTGTGTTTTTAGACTCCCCTCACGTCGCTCGTATTACAAATGAAACAAATGGAATTATCTGTAGACAATCACATGATCGATGTGATTTCATACGTAAAGCACAGGCAGGTTTTCCTGAGAAATTCCATCAGGCTTAGACTCCAGCGGTGCCTCCGGCAGCTGCAGTCGGAGCTAAGGTGGGAGGTGGAGAGCTCCGTGCCCGGCAGCAGCGGCTAACATTAGCTATGTGTTTGTTTGCCAGGTGATATATGTGACTTTGCCCTGACTTATAGCTGATATGTGTGTTTGTCAGCTGAATGAACTCTGACAGGCATACTGTATAACATTTTCGTTTTGGTCTCAGACAAAGTTGAGGATAGCAGCACTAATTACATTCAGGCAAGTCACAAATATCACGTGGCAAACATAGCTTAGACTAGCATCCGCCAGCAATAGCCAGCTATCATATTACTAATGTATCAAACTAACTCAGGCTGTTGATTTCTCCTCTGACAAAATGGCTAAATGTAACATTGACACTGCTAGCCAAGGCATTGATCCCTTATCACAACTTTAACTAGTAAGTTAGCTACCTGCCAACTTAACATAACTAATGTAAAATAGTAATATGCTGGGTGCCGATGGTCTTTCCTTCAACATCATGGACGTGACCTTCAATACAGCTGCTGTATCCCTTTGTTTGGATTCTTTTGGGGATCTTTGCAGACTGATCTGCCCATGTTTGGTTGTTTCAACACTTAGCTGGGGTGAACAAGTCAAATGTTTGGACCACTTCTCCAAAGCTAGCTGTCTGACTAGTTTCTGGGAGATTCCTTGCCATCCTTTTTCCAGGTATTACTGCGTTGTTCATAAAGTTTGAAGGGGAAAAAAGGTTTCCTCCCTGTGCATGACGTATTAAATCTGATAAGGAGGGAGACATCTGATTATCTACAGATAATTCATTGTTGCATTGTTTACATGGCTCAAAAAAAAAACACACACACAAATGCAGACATGAAAATCACTTTGTAAATGCAGGTTCAACAGTTTGTATATAAATGTAACATCCAAATATGGTTTTGATGAAACTTTCAAATACTTTTAAATACATATATTTGTGGATTTCTATAACATTTATTTAAAAAAAAAAACAAGATATATTTGTGTGTGCATGAGAGCGCCCCCCCATGCATGTGAATTTCTTAAATAACTTATATCACTTCATACTACGTTGTCTTATCGGTGAGAAACAACTATTTGCTCATTACCCGAGGAAGCACAAGATCAGCTTTGGATTCGGACGAGTTTTTAAAAAGACTTGGACTTCACTGATTTGCTCAGTCTTTCCACTTCCTGTTTGCCATTGTTGATCTTTTGTACTCCAGATGGAATTTTTTTTTTTTAACAAACCTAGTTGACTTTTATTTTTTAATTTTAAGCTAAATATTTTTTAAAGGTTTGCATATTGGAACTTTGTTTATTCATGGGTTGTTTTTTAAAGTGGTGCTACGTTTGCAATATGTGTGGTCAAGTTGTATTATAGGGTGGCAAAAATGTGTCGTTTGCCATTGAAAATGGTTGTATGAAGAAATAAAAATAAAGTAAATAAAGTAAAAAATTAATAGTTTAACATCTCCAGCGTTTCCTTTTTTAACATTCAAGTTTTATTGTTTAATTTCAAAAGCATATTCTTAAGTACACATACAGACCTAGACTGATAGCAGGGTTCTCATGGGTGTTTTCCTCATTTACCAAAGACTGTTGTTTTTTACTTTTAAAACTAATTATGATCCATTTAGATCACAAATAGAATGTTCTCACTCGTATATGGATTCCATTATCTTAACTTAACAACCCCAGAATGTCCTTAAAACTATGCACACCATTCATGTCAAATATGTCCTCAGTTTCACTAAATACTAGTTGGAATATTATATGTTGTAAAACGGTGTAAAACATTTTTTCTGGCAACTCCTGCAGTTTGAAAGCATTGAAGACACTACACTGGGAAGAGTACTTCACTGTTTGGAGTAGGGGTAAAGTCACTGGCAGGGAGCTTTAGGCCTACAATGCTTTTTTGAACAACGTTTTACTTTCAGTTTTGAAGAGTGAATTTGGATTTTTAATTCACAAATAAGTATGAATCATCTTAAACAAGAGCAGGTTCTTCGCCCACGAGCCCTGTGTGTAAAAATACAGAAACCTTCAGAGTGCATGGCTGCACACGTTTTGTAGTAGACCCATAGTTCTGTTGACTAATCAGAAATGAATAATACATGTGAATGATTTAGCTCATTAGTGGCCCCACTACCTAATATGGTGTTAAAAATCATCATATTATATTAGTTAGTTAAAACATTTTTAAAATCAATTAATGATAATCAATATCATTAATATAATATCAATAACATACCATACCAATACCATACCAACTACAAAGGCTAATGTGAGATTTATAAATTAGTTTAAAAATTATATTTTCATGTTATAGTAGGCCTAGTTACATGCACGCATTTGAAACTTTAATGATGGGATGCAATGGTTATTTATTAATCATACTTTAAAAAGTATAAAAACTATATTTAGATTTTCATAAATATCATACAGTGTTTGTGCAGTGTTTGTACAGTGAGGACAGCTAAAAAGGAGCAGTAAAGAGGAGAACATGTGAACAAGTCTGAGAGTACCAGACTTCATGAAACACTGCACTTAATAAGGAAATTTAGGGGATAGATCATTCTGGTCCACACTCCAACACAGTAGGTGGCGGTAATGCACCTTAACGCTGGTTGCCACCCACCGTAAAACCGAAGAAGAAGAAGAAGAAGAAGACGAAGAAGAAGAGACGGTAGAGTCGCTCAGGTGACTGACTGATCGATCTGAATCCAGCCGGACACTTCACATTGAGCAAACAGGATACATCAGTTAATGGAGATGATACAGTCGTAATATTTTAACTGTTATGAAGAGGTACCCTATATGTTGGTACACATTAAACTAGATAGCGTCGTAAAATCTGCCACTGTATTCAATTGAACGTCACTAAATACCTTGTCATTTTAACAAATTCCAGCTATTGTCAACGCTGGATAAAATATGTAAATTTAGGACGGCTTCATATTGTTACAGGTTCATATCTTATACTGTTAAAATACAACATATCCTTTCATTCTGCACCAGCACACTAACAATAAGTGTTATCAGTAAACGCTAGGGTGGGTAGTGTGTTCGAGAAGCATTTGTGTTACTTTAGTTACTCTTTTCATCCCGATTCCCGACGGCAATCAATACATCACATTTCCGGTATCTGTGGCTGTCGCGGGACTGTTACAAGTGTTCCGCAAGCTGCTAGCTTGACAGCTGTGAGTACTAACAGTAGCCATGTTCATTGTTAATGTTAATTATGATATGTTTATGTTATTTTCATATAGTTTTGGGGGAGTATCTTCGGAGGGAGGCCTGAAGGTTACGGGCTGTCAGTGTTGCCAACTTGGCGACTTTCTCAAGTTTCTCAAGCGACTTTTGGAGCCTCTACCTACTTCAATTGGAAAACTAAAAATCTTGTTTACTCTTGCTGGCTTCTCCACTCTTACCAGCCCTAGCTTTAAATTGAAAATGCCATTAATTATTAAGTTATTATTGCTGTGTGTGCTTTATATTTGGAAATATAGAGTATTGTTTTGAAATTATTAGAAGCTTGCTGTTTTAGAGGAGATGGTGTTTGAATATTACTTGACGGCACAAATGCACCACACGGTTTTTTTTTATTAACCTTTGACCTTTGGACCGTCAGCTAATGTAATTACAGCCAGTTGTAATACATTGACATTTTTTTGTAATGCACTATTACAGTTGCACCTCTTCAAAAGATCTGTAGAAATTGTATTTACCATCTGATTGAAAGTGCTTAAAGGGTGCATATATATATATA